>RJWT010024401.1:0-16487 GCA_004365215.1 Cuniculus paca | reverse complement strand
TTAGTGGCTTGGTGAGACCCTGACTCAAAGACTAAAACAAAAGGGCTGGTGATGTAGCTCACTGTAAAGGTCCTAGTTTCATCCCCAGCACCTACCCAGCCCCACAAGTATAAATCTGCAACAGAAGGGAGAATAGAGAAGAAATTATTGGAATTATAGATTGAGCTCAGAAAATATAACTGCTGTACATTTGTGAAGGACTGGAAACCACAGATACCCGTTTAATTTTTCATAGTATGGGGAGTATATAAAGTAACATGACATTACCTATAATTCAAACATTAATTACTGTCAAAATGATCTTACCACAGTGTAAGTTTCTCATAAGTAGAAGTTGTTTGTAATTTTGAGTTGAGTTAATTAAGAAACAGTATCAAATCTGCAGCAAAAACTGATTTCTAAAGCCATTCAAGTTCAATAATAGTGGCTGAGGGACATTCTTCTCATTCAAAAAAAATTTTTCAATCTCATCTCTGAACTCAGGAACTGTGAAAAATTTACTGCTATCAAGTCTTTTAACTGCTATATTATATGGGGAAATCAGCTTCTGACAAAAATTCACAGAAATAGTAATGATTAAGTCCACAACCAAATGATGCACATGGTTTACATTGCTGGTTCAACAAACGTAGGATTCAAATATTCTCCCCAAAGTGTGACAATGAATAGTATGGTTTAAACAACTTGCATTTTCTTGTTTTGTAAATTTGCTCAACTCAGCTTTTCTCTGCTCATAGATATCTTACCAATCTCAGTTGTTATATATCTTAGTAGATTATAACTTTAAGTTATACTGAATTGCTATTCTCTCAACCTCTTTGAAAAGTTATCATAAACTTTATAGATGATAATTCCTCAGTCATTCAAATTCAGCACAGACCCTCTTATAAACAGTTGATTATTATCAACAACTGTAACAGCCAAGGAAAAACATTCAAAATCATTTACCTATTCTTTAATTGATATTGATGTTGCCCCCAAAGTTCTGGACAACTCTTCTACAGATATGTGGAACAATTTTCTCTGGACTCATTTCTTATGCTGCTGCAATCAAACACCATCTTAATTAATGCTCTACTGGTAAATAACTTTCCTTGCTTTGTGAAAATTGAGGGGTTTTTTCTTTTTTTGTGGTACTGGGGATTGAACCAGGAGCCTCATGCATGCTAGGCAAGCACTTTACTATTGATCCTACATTACCAGGTATCTTATATTTTGAGTCAGGGTCTTGCTACATTGCTCAGTCTGAATTCCAACTCTTTTGCCTCAGCTCCCCAAGTAGCTGGAATTATAGGTATGTGCCACCACGCATGGCTTCATCTGACTTTCTCTTTTTTTTTTAATGTTTTGATAGGATCTTGACAGGTAGTTCAGGCTGGCCTTGAACTTACTATGTAGCCCATGTTGGCCTGAAACCTGTGGCGAGCCTCTTCCCTCAGCCTCCTGAATGCTGGAATTACAGGCATGCCCCACCACACCCCGCCAGTATTTTTTATTTGTAGGGGAAAGGTCTTGCATATTATTCATCAAATTATCCTTTAAGTATTTCTGTTTTGGGAAGCAATTTTAAAGTTTCAATTTTCAGTTTATAGCATTTAATGAAAAACTTTTCCACTACCCCAAAAGAATAAATACATCAGAAGCCAGAAAATATACAGGATACAATGATGATAGCATAGGATTAGCTTTTCTAAGAGGAAAAGAAAACATTTAGGAACTCCAAAGGACCAGGTTATACAAGTAAAACAGGACATAAATATGAAGCAAACTAATATGTTGTAGAATGTGGTTAATTGGCTAAGGATATATGTGAAAATTCTTTAAGGACCATAGAGTTTGGGCTTTACAATTACAGAAAAATAAATGTAATTATAGAACACTCAATAATGATCAATATTTACAATTTAATGCTGCTTACTATTTTCATTTAAAGGAACATGTACACAAAGCATAAAAAAACTGAGTTACAGTTAAATTATCAACACCAACTAAGCAAAGTAAAAGTATCTAGAACTGAAGGACAGAGAAAAAAAGGCAAAGGGGACAATGATGTCTGGATATTTTAGGTATAATGATTAGACAAGAAAATTAAATAAAAGGCATCTAAACTGAACAAAAGTAATACGTAACACTGTATGTAGAAAACCCTAAGAAATCTAACAAAAATGTACTAGAACTAATAAAATGCAAGGTTTCAGGATACAAGTTCAATGTTAAAAAATCACAACCTTGTGCTTCCCAGGCAGGCACTTAAGCCACTGAGCTAGATCCCTGGCCCAAAATAAACTGTATTTCTATACAGTGGCAATGAGCAATATGAAAAGAAATTAAGAAAACAATTTCACTCACAATAGCATCAAAAGGAATAAAATTTATAAGTAAATTTAATCGAAAAGTACAAAACCTGTACAGCCACAACTACAAAACACTATACAAAGAAATTAAAGACTTAAGCGTGGTGCAGCACGCCTGTAATCCCAGCACTCAGGAAGCTGAGGCAGGAGGATCACTGCAAGTTCAAGGCTGGCCTGTGATACATACTGAGTTCGAGGCTAGCCAGAACTATGCAGCCAACTGCCTCCAAAAAAAGAAAAGAAAAGAAAAAAGACAAAAAAAAGAAAAGAAAGAAATTAAAGAATTAAATAGAAAGTGATCCATGCTCATGAATTGGAAGACTCAGTACTGTCAAAATGGAAATACTCTTCAAATTAAGCTACAGATTTTCAACACTATTCCCATGAAAACTACTGCCGAGGGCCGAGGATCTAGCTCAGTGGCCTAAGTGCCTGCCTGGCAAGCGCAAGATTGTGAATTCAATCCCTGGTGCCACAAAAAAAAAAAGAAAAGAAAACTACTGCCGATTTTCAGCTTCTGGAAATTGAACAGGCCCAGAACAGGCAAAACAATCTTGAAAAAGAACAAAGTTGAGCGGGGAGTGGTGGTGCACTACTGTAATCCCAGCACTTGGGAAGCTGTGCGAAGAGGATCCTTGTGAGTTCGAGACCAGCCTGGGCTACAAAGTGAGCCCAAGGTCAGCCTGAACTGCATACCGAGACCTTGTCTCAAAAAAAAAAAAAAAAAAAAAAAAAAAAGAATAGGAAAGAAAAAGAACAAAGTTGGAGGACTTATATTTCAATTTGAAAACTTGTAATACTAGGTAGAGTAACCCTTTATTATAGTAAGACTTACTGAAATAAGCAATTCTGTACTTAAATAAGAAAAACAAGTATAACAAAATTTACCATAACCCCAGTAAGTCTTTACTACATTTGTCAAAACAGTGTGGTACATGCATAAGGCCAGACCCATAAAACAGTGGAATACAACTGAGAGTTTACAAAGAAACTGGTAATTATAGCTAGCTGTGTATTGTGAACATGATATGAGACTTAGAATGTATAAAATCTCACAACTCTTTAATAAAAAGACAATTTAAAAAATGGATAGAAAGGATCTGAGTAGTATATTTTCTTCAAAGAAGACATATGAAAACAATAATGAGATACTAACTTATAGGACAGGTATAATAAAAGAGATACAATAACAAGTATTGGTGAAGATGTGAAAAAACTAGATCACTCAGATATGGCTGGCTGCGATGCAAAACAGTCTGACACTTTTTCCAAGAGGTAAACACAGTTACCACATAAACCAGCAATTCTGCTCCAATGTATATTCCTGAGAGAAGAAAACACATACTCACAGGAAAAACTTGTATAAAACGTTCATAGCAACACTGTTCATCATGCTCAAATGTGGAGACAATCCAAACATTCACTAACTACTGAATGGATAAACAAAATGAGGTATATGCATATAATGGAATTATTATTTGGCATTACAAAGAAATGATATACGCTACAAGAATGAACCTTAAAATTATTATAATAGGTAAAAGATACCAATCACAAAGAACCACACATTTTACTGTCTTCTTTATATGAAATGTGCAGAACAGGCAAATCTATATTGATAGAAAGTGTATTAGTAGTTGCCTAAGGGCTGGGTGGGTTGAAAATTGGTGAATGGGGGTTTCTTTCTGGGGTGCTGAAAAATGTCCTAAAATTAAGTGTAATGATGGTTTGCATAATTCTATGAATATACTGAAGCCATTTAACTTCATATTTTTAATGCTGTATTGTATATGTGAAATATCTCAATAAAGCTGTTAGAATAAAGAGTGAATGATGTTTAAAGAAAGCTAAATTTTTATCCATCATTGAAGTATGAGATAAACAATGCCTAGAGCTAATTAATTTGGACAAATACAGCATGAATATATCATCATTTATAAACATAACTAAAGATGAAGTTAATTTTTATCCCACTGTGGCATGGCACCACACAATGAAAGAAATAGCTTTAAACAACTAACATGGCAACAGATGTGGGTTCAGGATAAATGTGGCCCTCGAGTACACAATTACCCATTCAACTATGGGCAGTAACAGGTAGAAGTGGTTGTTTCTAGGGAAGGGGATATAGGGCAGCAAGAATGGGGCAGGAGATTGTTACTTTTCATAAGTCTATCCATATTAGATTTTTCTTCAATCATCTACACTGTAATACAATGTTTTAAATTTTAATTATTAAAAATTGCATGATTTTATTTATGTGATGGATTTTCTGAGAATGATTCCTGGGAATCTTTTAGATGTTTGAAAATGATGTTTATTACTACCTAAAATTCTTTAAAAATAACAACAGCTATTTTTTTTGTGGTGCTGGGGATTTGAACCCAGGGTCTTGTGCATACAAGGCAAGAGCATCACCACTGAGGCACATCCCCAGTCACTAATAGCTACTGTAATGAAGGGTATGATATTCTCAACTCGTAAGTTCTTTTTAGTAAATTTAAGACGGTATACCAAAAAATTAACACTCTACCCAAGAAAGTCTTCATTTACAAATATGAATTTTTCAAACATCATTTAGTAGGAAGGGTATTAACCTCAGAAATGCAACTCTTGCTTTATACTAACTTATTCAATATACAGTTGTTCTAAATTCTAAATATCAGATCTCTTGGTTAGCTGAGAGTACAATTTGATTCACAAAAATCCAAGGTTCGTCCATTTATACTTGACTCTCAGCTATCAAGAATTTTATGTTCATGTTCAGGATGCAAGCAAGACACAACTCAACTTGCAGGTTACACTGCTGGCAATAGAATCAGAGTCCAGAGTTTCCCCTGCTGTGTAATAGCTTCTTACAGTAAAACAGTAAAACCAATGATTTCACTTGATTCCTATTAAAGAGTAATAGGCACTTCATTCAGGGCTTGTGACTATCACTAGAATCAGCTCTGCAAATGAGTGAACTGCAATGACTCCTGTCCCTCCCAAAGAATTATATTTTCATGCCCTGGGTTCCAAAGCCAATACAAAAATGAAATTCCAAACCGGGCCTGGTGGTACACACCTGTAATCCCAGCACGCAGAAGGAGGATCTATAATCCCAGCCCTGAGGCAGGAGGATCGTTGTGAGTTCGAGAGACTCCCCCCACCCCCAGCTACAAAGAGAGCTCAAGGCCAGTCTGAACGGCATAGGGAGACCCTGTCTCAAAAAGACAAAAAAAAAAAAAATCCAAAAATGAAATTCCAGACCCATTTCTTCCTAGACAACTGTGAGGGAAGTTGAAAGTGCTCTGTCAGGTTTTAGAAGAGAAGTTGATCTGCAAGCAAGCAGTAATACATGTGGGAGTCTGAGGTTGATAACTATGATCATCCTGGCTACAATAAATATAAAATCTGGATAGCATCTGGCAGCAAGAGTAAAGAATAAACAAGAGTGAAAGTAAGGTAACAGCCATTGATACCATAGTCACTTAACTACACTGTTCGCAAATGCCCACACCATACTTTTCTAATGAAAACATGTACTTTAGCATAATGGTAGCTGGCTGTGCATCTCAGTAGCTGTGCTGGGGGAGTACAAAAAGCAATCTTTTTGTTCGCCATCTTGATATGATGAATAGCAAAGTGTATACACATGTGTCAAAGTGTTAATGGGTGAGTTTTACCTACATTATGCTTCTGTGTATGTATCACTCTGTGTATGTATCTCTTAGCGGAAAAACAGATACAACACAAGATATACAAATGTATAAGAAATTACAAGATTGGTTTATGATGGTCAGCCATAGAGTTGGATGAGGAAGTGTACAGAGGGTGTCTGCACCCTGGAGACTGAAGGTTTTAATCCAAGGTCTGGAGTTCACTGCAGTGTCCAGGCAAGTCCATATGAAGAGGCTGATGCATCCATGCCGGAAGGTTGAAGGGTCTATGCCGGGAACCACAGCCTAGGACGGAAGGTTGAAGGATCTGTGGCAGAAGCCAAAGAGCCTGCACTAGAAGGCTGAAGAGTCTACAACAGAAGCCAAAATATCAACACTGGAAGCCAGGAGATGGCGTCCAAGCTGAAGGTGAAGACTGGAGCTCCTCCAAAGAACAGAAGCAAGTCTGTCCTTTCTCATTTCACTCTTACACCATCCAGGCGATGAGTTGCCCCACGGTGGGTCCTCTACACTGCAGGGTATAGAATTGCTGAGCCAGTTTAATTAAGCTTCCAAACTTCTCAAGTTGACACAATCAACCACTACAGTGTATTTATAATTTTTTTATTAAATGTTTTCTTTTGATTTTTCTTATAGAATTTGCCCAATTCAGTACAATGTCACATGAAAATCTGTTTTTACAACTTTGGGAGGATGTTGAAAGTGAGTCATCAGGTGACTTGGCTACTCATGATGACTTGGATCACATAAGCCAAAGAAGTCAGTAATATATGACAAATATGACAGTGAAGTACAGAATGAAGGCCCTGATTCAGATGAGGAAGAAAACAGCAATGTAAATAAATATCTGACTAGTCAAAATGCTACAAAACGATCATGTATTCTTGCAAGATTCAATGTTAGAACTGGGTCAAGAAATGTTGTTAGGGTCTTGCCAGAGGTGAAACCTATTAGGCAGAATTCCAACACTGTGATTCAAATTTTTGGAAACTGGAAGGGACAATATGTTACAAGATGTTTTGAAATACACTAACAATGATGTTATTATGGTTTGTATATAAGTGGCCCCCCCAAACCTCATGGAGTCATGGAAACGGCTGAATCTAGTGCTTGTGATTGATTTTTTGTCTAGTGCTCGGATTGGCGGAGTTCTGCACCAGCCCAGGGGTGAAGGAGGCGTATTCTCTCTCCTTTGTGAGGTTCACTCTTGCCCCTTGCAGATGCCATAACGGCTGCTCCTCAGCCACATCACCCTGACTTGGAGCCAGCTGATTATGGACTGAAACCCCCAAAACTCTAAGAAATAAACCTCTCCTTTTCACTTTGGGTGTCAGGTATTTTGTCTCAACAACAAGAGGAAAGAAACTAACAGAATTTGGTACCGAGAGTGAGGTCCTTGCTGATTTGACCATGTTGTTCAAGTGCCTCTGGGAATGGCTTGTGGGAAGTTTGGAAAGGTTCGGAGATGTTGCCTGTATGCATAGAGTTGGAACAGCTTAGGCTGTTCTGCATGGGAGATTCTGGTCAGAGCTCAGGAGACCAGAAGCCTGACAGAAATCCTGCCAGTGAAGACCAGGCTTGGGAGGTTTCTGTTGGAAAGAAGGATTACACTGGTTGCTGGACTCCACACGATGTGTGCTATCACTTGGCAGAAAGTTTGTCTGCATTTTGCTCGTGTCCATAAGTTTTGCCTGAGTCTGAGATTAAGAGCGGTGGTCTGATTAATCTGGCAAAAGAAATTTCAAGGCAGTCAAATGTTGAGGCAATGGCATGGCTATTGTTGGGGGCTTTTTAGGCAGATTTATGTTGGGAATCAAGAGCAAAGAGCCCAACATGGTGATTTAAAATGTTGTGAGTTTGGTTGGAAAGCTGTGGACTGTAAAGATAGAGCTGAAACCTTGATTGCTGAGAAGGAACAGAAAAATAAAAAAGATGACCTGCAGACATCACGGGAAGAGGCAGCAGGTGCCCACACTTTGCAGCCTCAAAGCTACAACAGCAAAAGACTTTGCCCAGGGGATAAAGCTGCAGGGTGCCACATTCCAGAATGGCAACAGAGGCCACACGAGCTTCCAGAGTGGCAGCCACATAGAGAATCTGTTCCTCACAATCAGGTTCTGAGTGCCCAGCAATCCAGGCACTCGACCCCTATGGCCAAGAAATAGGAAAGCCTGGCTACTGCTCCAGCAGGCAACAGACTTTGGCAACATCCACATAGCGCTGGTTTTAGGCGCATGGAGAATGCACATGTTCTGAGGTTAAAAAGGCTTCCACCCTGATTTCAGAGGGCCCAGGAGGCCAGGCAGTGTGCCCCTGAGAGTAAGTGAAGTAAGTGAAGCTGTGAGTGTGAACCCAAAGTGGAGACCCCAGAAGTTTGAAAAAGCCAGAAGCACAGATCATCTAAGGAAAGCTGCAAAGATTGAACAGAGTGGGCCTATGAGAGAAGCTGTGGGAACTAAAACCCCTAAAAGTGCCCTGGGGGTGGAACCACACAAGCCCTTTGGCGCTCACAATTTGCCACAGATTGCTTCAGATGCTGGACAGACAGCTACAGGAATTAACATTTGCCCTGCTGGATTCTGGACTTACTTTGGTTCCAATGCTTTGTATTCCCGTTTGTAACTTTTGGAATGGTAATGTCTATCTTGTGCCATTGCATGTTGGAAGTGTTTAACTTTGTTTTCATTTGTACAGGGGCTTGCAGCTAAGAGTTTGCCTTAGATCTTGGAAGAGACTTGGGGCTTGGACTTTTCAGCAATGCTGAAACAGTTAGGACTCTGGCAACTCTTGGAGATGGACTAAATGTCTTTTGTATAAGGGATGTGCATGAGTCTTTGGGGGCCAGGGGTGGAATGTTATGGTTTGTATATAAGTGGCCCCTCCAAGCCTCATGGAGTCATGGAAACAGCTGAATCTAGTGCTTGTGATTGATTTTTTGTCTAGTGCTGGGATTGGTGGTATGAGTTCTGCATCCGCCCAGGGGTGGAAGGTGGCGGGTTCTCTTTCTTTTGCAAGGTTCGCTCTTGCTGCTTGCAGCTGCCATGAACAGCTGCCCCTCAGCCACGCCACCCTGACTTGGAGCCAGCTGAGTATGGACTGAAACCCCCAAAACTGCAAGAAATAAACCTCTCCTTACTTCACTTTGGACATCAGGTATTTTGTCTCAACAACAAGAGAAAAGTAACCAAGACAAATGAAACACAAGAAAACATTCTATATGCATCAATAGTAATAGTCAAAAATATATTTACCATGACACCTCACTATCTGAACTCAAAGCCTTCATATCAGGACTTTAACATTCTAACTGTCAGAGTCTAAAGGATTTATGAAGACATGATCGATGTGGCATTAAGATTTTTAGGACAATAATGATATTCGAGAGATCTGGTTTCCTTCAAAATTGCCTATGCTTTGACAATAAAAACACCTGCCAGAAAAGAAAATCCAACAATTTGGCTTACTCATTCATTGAAAGTTTTGTTTTGAACTATCAAGCAATCAGTACACCCTCCGAATACATAACAACTGATGGACAACCTGTATCATTTTGTGGTTGTTGATGCTTCAGCAATATATGCCAAATAAACCTTCCAAATATAGTATAAAAATGTGTGCCCTGTTAGATGGGAAGACATTTTACACCTTGAATTTAGAAATGCATCCTGGAATTCAGCCAGCAGGCCCTTCTTCCCACAGTAATAAATCATGTGAATTTGTGAGCAGACTTGTTGCACCTATTTCAAAAACTAACTCAAATGTCGCACTTGACAACTAGTTCACTAGCTACCCATTGATGTTACATTTGCTAAAAGGACACCAGTTGACCAGCAAAGGAACTATTCATAAGAACAATGCTGCGATTCCTGGAAAAATGTTGCAAGTTCACAAGAGAGAAATATACAGTACAATCTGTGGATTTCAGAAAGACATTAACATTGGGCTCCCATATGGTGAAGAAAAACATAGTATTCATAGTGTCAACATTACACCATGATGATAAGATTGATAGTGAGACCATAAGAGTGTTGGTCACACCTGTAATCCTAGTATTCAGGAGGCTGAGGCAGGAGGATCCTGTGAGTTCAAAGTCAGCCTGTGCTATACAGTGAGTTCCAGGCTAGCCTGGTCTACATTACGGTGAAGAAAAACAAAGTAATATTGATGCTTTCCATGTTACACCATGATGATAAGACTGACAGTAAGGCCAGGCATGGTGGTGCACACCTGTAATCCCAGCCCTGGGGAGGCCGAAGCGGGAGGTTCCTGTAAAGTGCAAGGTCAGTCTATGCTACATAGTGAGTTCAAGGCTTGGCTGGACTGCACAGGGAGACCCTGTCTCAAAACAAACAAACAAACAAACAAACAAACAAACAAATGATGGGTAGTGAACCTTCAACACAAACAAAGCCAGAAATGGTCACATTTTACAACAAAATGAAAGGCAGAGTAGATGCTGTTGACACGTTATGTAGCAACTATGATGTCCCTCGAAACATAAAGTGTTGGCTGATTGTGTTTTACTCCACCCTAAACATGTCAGGTATTGTTTCATAGTTGCCAGAGAAAATAACAAAGTAAATAGCAAGCCAAAATTACCATAGAGAACTTTTCTTAGGGGATTGGACTGGACTTGATAAACGATCAACAAAGAAAGAACCTTATGTATCTGCCCAAAGAACTCTCCTCAAAAGAATTCTGGAGCAGAGCAGTGAACAGACAGGTGTAACAACACAAGAGCCTTCAAAGAAAACAGGAAGACCAGCAAGATGTCAGGTATGTCCAACAAAGAAGACAGGAAAACAAAGCATGGGCTATCAGCGTAAGCGAGACTTGTGTATGGAACATGCTGCTCCAAGTGTGAAAACTGCCTTAGGTGTGAAAACTGAAGTGAAGATTATTTTTGTGGTACAGTTTTATTTGTATTTTCCCTGTAGTTGATGTAGGAATTTATTCTGCCTGTTATTTTTTAGATTTAGTGAGCAAACAAATGGTTGATGCAGAAAATGTTGGTGTTTACTTTAAATACTCAGTATATAGTTGATATTTTATTAATATTTCATTTTCCTGCTAAGTGGATATTGTATAATAGGAAGCTCCTGACAAAAGAAGACAAGAGAGGTGACAAGTATGGCCTGCCAAACAAGATAGGAAAGCTAGGCGCAGGTGCTGTCAGTGTAAGTGAAACTTGTGTTTGGAGTATGTTGATGTCATTTGTGAAGACTGCTTTAGATGTGAAAATTGAAGCAAAGATTATTTCTGTGGTAGAGTTTTGTTTGTACTTTCACTGTAGATCACACAGGAATTTATTTCTGCTGTTATTTTTTAGATCTTGTAAACAGGTAAACTGTTGTTGAAAATGTTGCTTATTCTACACACTCAATACATATTAAAAATTTAGTATTTTATTTTCCTGTTAAGCACACATTTGTTTAATATAATAAAACTAAGAAAACTGAAATTAATAATTCATCAGTAGAACTACTCCTAAAAAATAAACTTGGAAAAAAAATTAAGCCAGGCACGGTGGCACACGCCTGTAATCCCAGCACTCGGGAGGCTGAGACAGGAGGATTGCTGTGAGTTTGAGGCCAGCCTGGGTTACAAAGTGAGCTGAAGGCCTGCCTGAACTGCATAGTGAGACCCTGTCTTGAAAAGATAAACAAACAAACAAACAAACAAACAAACGTGGAAACGTTTCACATCCCCGTAAGGTGCCTTTTCTAAAAATTTGCAGTGGTACCCACAGGGCTACACGAAAAGGTTAGCTTTGGAGAAAAGGATGGCCCTTCAAGGAGTACTCTCCAAAGGAATCACAACTTTAAGGCCTACCCACAGCCCTGAAATAGAATTATCATGGACTTATTTGTTCTTGCAAGTTTTTTACAATGCCCAAATTTTTTGTTGTTGTTGTTGTTGTTGTTTGGTACTGGGGATCAAACTCATGATCTTGCGCTTTTCAGGCAGGCACTTATGCCACTGAGCTAAACCCCTGGCCCTATACTATGCCCAAATATAACTATACATGGTCTTAATAACAGACAAACTTGTCGAGAGAGGTAAAAATTTAAATAGACGTTAGGTAAGGATTGTAAACACATGATACATGTCGAGATAGCACAGTCAGTTTGCAATGATGTGTTACCTTATCTCAGAAAAACAATCAAATTTAGAATCTCAGCACCCACCTCTCTTTGTGTTGCTTTCGGAGGGCAAAGGCAAGTGATGAAATTCTGATGTTTTGATATATTTGAAACTGTGGAAAATATTTTTTAAATAGCTTTTTGGTCCATGAATTCTCCAATTATCTTGGTTATCTGATAGGAATGAATCAATCTTTATGTCTTCCCATCTAAAAAAACTAATTACAGAGCTACTGATCATAACATACTTAGGAAAATAACATACAAAGTGAAAAGTATTTCATAAAGGATTGGGTGACTGTTCTACACCTAAAAAAAGATATAACTTGTTCAGCTCCTCCAGGTATTTGACTCCAGTATAATTAGTGAGACCCTTAATGAAGTGTATGTTTCTAATAACGTACAAAAAAGTTTGGAGAGGCTGGGTCTGGTGGTGCACGCCTGTGATCCCAGCACCCGGGAGGCTGAGACAGGAGGATCATTTCAAGTTTGAGACCAGCCTGGGCTACAAAGTGAGCTCAAGGCCAGCCTGAACAGCATAGCAAGACCCCTTCTCAAAAAGACAAGGGCCTAGGGCCTGGGATTTGGCTCAGTGGCCTAACCGCCTGCCTGGCAAGCGCGAGGTCATGAGTTCAATACCTGGTTCCGCCAAAAAAAAAAAAAAAGACAAGGGCAGGAGATTTAGCTCAATGGCTTAAGCACCTGCCTGGCAAGTGTAGGTTGTGAGTTTGATTCCTGGTGCCATTAAAAAAAAATTTTTTTGGAGAGCCCTGTGCGCTTCATTTTTTTTTTTTTGTATACTCAGACAAACCATGAAAAGTGACTCTAAGAAATTATATGGTTCACCTCAGTTGTGACACTTCTAAGAAAAGAAATTGAACAACTTTAGCAATTTTAGCTTCTACCTAAAACTAAGCAGACACATACCTAATAAGAAATGGCATGTGTCTTGCATATAAAATTCAGATAAGCATGGAAATATTTTCAGATGTCTCTCAGACTTTGATGAAATGGCACCTGTTAAACTACGGATATTCAGGTAAAAGGAATGAGAAGAAATCCTCCAAGAGGGCAGTGCCTTTCTGTCTGACTGACTCACTGGCAGCATTTGGAATAGTCTGACACGTGGAAGGCATGCAGTATTAGCTGAGTAAGTGAGCAGGTTATACTGTACTTGTATTCCTTTCTCTGTAGCACTGGAGAAAAGCCCAGGCAGTACAATTGCCTGGTGAAGCCATACAGGATTTATGAGAACCCAGGAAACTGAAAATTCACTGCTCAAGATGATTTAATAACTACTGTCAACAGTGCTAACCACTCCCATGAGAAGCTGAAGCCTTTCAGTACTGGGCCATTATGTTTCATTTCTCACACATCTCACAGATCATCTCACAATTAGTACAGAGAACAGTTAACTCGCCCGCTCCAGTTCCTTTCCTTTTGATTGCTACTAATCTTACTATAATCTATTTTCTGTCACCAACACTGTTCCAGCCAAGATGACCCAATGACTTTCAGTTGTCAAGATGAACTAATGACCTCCAGATGATTCAATACCTCCAGTATTGAGATGGACACCTCCCCACTCAATATATTCAACTATATAGGTAACTCATCCCACTGCCTTTCCTGGGTATCGTGTCACATTTCCTTTCTCACTGGACTGCCACAATAACTTTGCCAATTTCCTTTTTACCTGTACTTGTGCAAGTTACTTACCTTCTGCCTAGTTTCTCCTTGCTCTTTCTATATCCTCTTTTTAGGAAAATTCATCTGCTCCAATGGCTTCATATCATTTCATCAATTTTAATCGATCTCAATGAATCTTAATCTCCACCCCTGCACACACACAAGCTGACACCTCCAGTCTTTTCTCCCGCTTATTCTGTTCCCTGATTACATCTACATCTGAAAACACCTACATCTCTCACTTGCTCTGGTGCCACCCTCCTTCATTTCTTGATTTCATTACTGGGGACTGAACCCTAGGCCTCACTGAAGCCAAGCATGCTCTACCACTGAGGTGTACCCCAATTTGCTTCCCTCCTTTAATGGGTCCCATTTTGTCCTCTGGGCTAATCTCTTTCTATCCACGCATGCCCACTCGAACAACCGCTCCAATCCAATTTTTATCTTTTTTAATGTAATTTTAATTTTTAATTAAATTTTTATCTCATTGTTGAATCTTTATCTTACTTAAGGCTACCCAATAGCTTTCCCTTGATTGTTTCCACAATCCTTCATAGGGTCGACAGAACCCTGGCCACTGTCATCCAGAATTTGTATTCATACTTTTCTTAGGTGTCTCCTGCCCCACCATCTCTTATGAGGCTCTATATAGATTCAATAATGAAGAATAAGTCAGGACAACCTTGAGAGATACATATTAGGAAAAGCCTCAAACTCACATGCACAAAATACCTATAGATGTTCTAAATCAAATAATTTGTCATTTAAAGCTGGGCCTCATCATTTATATTTACCGAAAGTTGTACTGAAACATTTTTCTATTACCATGAGGCTACAGTTTATTATACTGATTCAAACCAAAAAACAACTTATTCTTGTCAGAGACTGAAGTCATTAAACTTTTTTTTGCACAAAATACACATTTTTTTTGTTTCCAAAGATTTTAAAACAGTAAAATATTATTAGATGCTCAGTTTTTTAGTTTTTAAAATGGTTTTAAATGGGTAAACAATTTTCTGCAGTGATAAGTAATATTAATGAGTATAAAGATAATAATTGTAAAGTGACTGCTGATAATTTGGGTTACAAATGGTCTTAAGATTCAAGAATTTATCCCTTTGAACCTAACATACTTTTACATATTTTGCCTTACTTTTACTCCTTCCTTATATAAAGATTTCCATGGGTAGCACAGTTCTTACCTACTCTGTAGGCAGTGAAGCCAAGACAAGAGTTAAATTACTTACTCTTAATCTTATGCTAAAATTTTCAGGCAATTCCTATAACTTTATGCTGCCATTCTACACAATGCTTAATTCAAAAAGGTGATAAATTCTGGGCATGAGATTTAAGAACACCAGTGCTTGGAAGATCAAGATCATTCAGAATCTTTAATGACTCTATCTTCTGAATGATGAAATTTTAGTAGATTTAAAAACTATTGCTAATAAATTAGGACAGTTAAGACTACTGACATTTTAAGCCGGGCGTGGTGGCTCACGCCTATAATCCCAGCACTCAGGAGGCTGAGATAGGAGGATCATTGTGAGTTCAAGACCAGCCTGGACTACAAAGTGAGCACAAGGCCAGCCTGAAAGGCATAGTAAGACCCTGTCTCAAAAAGACAAGGGTCAGGGATCTAGCTCAGTGGCCAACCGCCTGCCTGGCAAGTGCGAGGTCATGAGTTCAATCCTTGGTGCCAGGGGAAAAAAAAAAAAAAAAGACTACTGACATTTCACAGTGAACATAAAAGGGAAGGTATGTGCTGTGATCAGGCAAACCATATTCAAAATACTGAGTAATATTTTGTTCACTATGTGTCTGGTAAGAACAACGACTTCATTAGCTGGTGGCAGTTTTACTGGTTGCTTTGATAGTGAGGGGGAAAATGCTGCATGATAGACGAGATTATTGGAAATAGATGGCCAGATAGTAATTAGTGAAGTTCACAGCAGAAACTTCTTCCTATGGAAGCCACTAAACTTTATGCAGTTCCAAAGGTCTTTTTGATGAGTGGGACCCAGCATTGTCCAGGTCACCAAAAAGATCAGCAGAGCCCCAGCACAAGAGGGTCCCAAGTTTTATTCTGCCAAGTAAGTATCTTTATTGAAAGGAAACAAATCACACACACACACACACACACACACACACACACACCATCTACCTGTCATTATTTCCAGAAAGAACATTGTAACAAAGTAACAACAAAATCCTGGAATTCATAAAATCAGAATCAAGGCTAACACCCTCAACGAATGATTTTAGTTTATGTTCTTATTTGTCTTATTTCACTGAAGTCTTATGAAAGCAGCTTTCTAATCTGACACAAGTGGCTACAGTAGATTTTTTTTTTTTGCTAGAGTAGATTTTAATAACCATAGTCTAGACAAGAACTGCAAAATTTATTGAAAGGCTGTTGATTCTTGTTAAAAGGGTTTTTTTTTTGTAAATTAAAAAAATTTTGCTTTGAGAAAATAAAAAGAAGCAGCCCCTGACAATTGAAACTGCTCTTGGGGTTCAGAGCTAAAGCTAAGCATGGTTACAAGTTGTCGCACTCACACCAGGGTTGCTTCTATCCCCCTCCTAAACATAATGCATTCTCATAGACTACTTAATTCAGGTACAGTTACAGGAGACCT
>RJWT010024400.1:0-16494 GCA_004365215.1 Cuniculus paca | reverse complement strand
TCCAGAAGATTTAATGTTTTTGTTTTAATATTTAGATCTTTGATTCATTTTTACTTTAGTTTAGTGCATGGTGATATACATGGGTCTAGTTTTAGTTTTCAGCATATGGAAAGTCAGTTTTTCCAGCACCACTTATTAAAGAGGCTATTTCTCATCTAGTGAACATGTTTGGCACCTTTGTCCAAGACGAGGTAGCTGAGTGTGTTTATAGTTGTGGCTCTATGTTCTAATCTATTCCATTGATCTTCAGATCTGTTTTGATTCCAGTACCATCCTGATTTTATCACAGTAGCTTTGTAGTATAACTTCAAGTCAGGGATTGTGATGCCTCCTGCCTTGCCTTTGTTGCCCAGAATTGCCTTTGCTCTTCTAGATCTCTTCTGGTTCCAGATGAATTTTAGGAATGATTTCTATAGATCTGTGAGATATGCAAATGGTATTTTATTGGAATTGCATTAAATCTGCATGACAATTTTGGGAGTATGGCCACTTTCACAATGTTTGTTCTTTCTACCCATGAACAAGGAATGTCTTTCCATTTTGTGAATTCTTCTTCAATTTACTTTTTCAGTGTAATGTAATTTTCAATGTATAGATCTTTTACTTCCTTTGTTAGATTGATTCCTAAGTATTTCATTTTTTGGATGCTATAGTGAAGGGTGTGGTTTCCCTTATTTCTCTCTCAGTGAGTTTGTTGTTTGTGTACAAGAATGCTATTGATTTTTGAGTGTTGACCTTGTATCCAGCTACATTACTGAATTTGGTTATTACATCTAGAAGTCTTTCAGTGGAGTTTAGGGAGTCTTCTATGTGGAGTAGCATGCCATCTGCAAATAATGAAAATTTAACTTCTCCCTTTCCTATCCTTATTCCTTTTATTTCTCTCTCTTGTCTAATTGCTCTGGCTAATGTTTCCAGAATTGTATTCAATAGGAGTGGTGATAATGGACATCCTTGTCTTGTTCCTGATTTTAGGTTGAAAGATTTCAGTTTCTGTCTATTTAGTAAGATGTTGGCTGTTGGTTTATCATATGTGGTTTTTATCAGATTGAGGTAAAGACCATCTATTTCAATTTTCTGTAGGGCTTTTATCATGAATGAGTGTTGGATTTTGTTGAAAGATTTTTCTGCATCTATTGAGATGATCATGTGATTCTTGTCTTTGTCTCTGTTGATATGGTATATTATGTTTATTGATTTGTGAATGTTGAACCACCCCTGCATTCCTGGGATGAATCCCATTTGATCATGGTATATAATCTTCTTGATGATTTGTTGCATTCTATTTGTCAGTATTTTATTGAAGATTTTTGCATCTATGTTCATTAGGGAGATTGGCCTGTAATTTTCTTTTTTGGTTAGATCTTTCTCTAGTTTTGGTATTAGGGTAATACTTGCTTCCAGGAATGAGTTAGGGGGACTTGCTTCCCTATCAATTTCCTTGAAGAGTTTGAGGAGTGTTGGCATTAAGTCTTCCTTGAATTTCTTGTAGAATTCAGCAGTGAATCCATCAGGACCTGGGCTTTTCTTGGTTGGTAAGGTTCTAATTACATTTTCAATTTCCTTAACTGAAATTGGGTTATTCAGCAGTTTTACGTCTTCTTGATCCAGCTTTGGTAATTCATATGTTTCTAGGAATCTGTCCAATGCTTCTGTGTTATCGAACCTATGAGAGTAAAGATTTTCAAAGTAGTTATTGAAGATCTTCTGTATTTCCACAGGGTCTGTAGTGATTTTACCCTTTTCATTTCTTATTGCATATATTTGAGCTTTTTCTTTCCTCTTTTTGATAAGGCTGGCTAGGGGTTTGTCCATTTTATTTATTCTTTCGAAGAACCAATTCTTCAATTCATTAATTCTTTGCATTGTTTTCTTAGTTTCAATTCCATTAATTTCTGCTCTGATCTTTATAATATCCTCTCTTCTTTGGGCTTTGGGCTTGACTTGCTCTTCTTTTTCTAGGAGTTTGAGGTGCAGCATTAGGTTGTTTATTTGTGTTTGTTCCATTTTCCTGATGTAGGAATTTACTGCTATAAATTTCCCTCTAAGGGCTGCTTTCATTGTGTCCCATAGTTTCTGGTAAGTCGTATTGCATTTTTGTTCAATTGTAGATATTGTTTAATTTCTTCTTTAATTTCTTCTGTAACCCTTTGGTTGTTTAGGATAATGTTATTTAATTTTCATGTGTTTATGGGATTCTTGTGGGGGTTTTTCTCATTAATTCCCAATTTTATTGCATTATGGTCAGATAATATGCATGGGATTATTTCAATTCCTTTGCATTTACTTAAGCATGTTCTGTGGGCTAGTATACAATCTGTTTTAGAGACTGACCCATGTGCAGCTGAGAAGAATGTGTATTCTGATGTTGTTGGGTGGAACATCCAGTACACATCTACTAGGTCCATTTGTTCACAAGTTTGATTCAGTTCTGTTATTTCTTTGTTGATTTTTTGTTTGGTTGATCTGTCTTTTTGTGACAATGGGGTGTTAAGTTTCTCTGTTATAACTGTATTATTGCTTTTATTTTATGTGCATTAAGATTTGTCTTACACGATTGGGTGCTCCCATATTTGGTGCATATATATTTATGATTGTAATTTCTTTCTCTTCAAGTTCTCCCCAACAAGTATGTAGTGACCTTCTTTATCTCTTTTGATCATTTTTGGTTTGAAGTTCACCTTGTTTGCAAACAGAATAGCTACCCCTGTTTTTTTTCTGGGTTCCTGTTGCATGGAATATTGTTTTCCATCCTTTGACTTTTAGTCTATGAATTTCCTTTTGAGTTAAATGTATTTTTTGTACACAGCATATTGTTGGATTTTGTTTCTTAATCCACTCTGCTAGTCTATTTCTTTTTATTGCTGAGTTGAGACCGTTTACATTGATGGATATAACTGATATGTACTGACTTATCCCTGTCATGTTATGTTTCTGTTGTTGGTTTTCTACTTTTTCTGTTTAATTGTTTGCCTTGCTTAGTGGTTTCCTTCTGCTGTTGTTCTTGGAATTCTTTTCATCTTTGTTTCTTTGTAGAGTATCTTTCAGTACTCTTCGTAGTGTTGGTTTAGTAGTCATGAATTTCTTCAGTTGTTCTTTGTCACGGAAATATCTTATTTCTCCATCAATTTTCAAAGATAGTTTTGCAGGGTACATCAATCTGGGTTGAAAGTTGTTTTCTTTCAGGACTTTAAATACTTCACTCCAAGCTCTTCTTGACTTGAAGGTTTGTGTTGAGAAGTCTTCTGTGATTCTGGTAGGCTGTCCTTTGTAGGTGATCAGTTTCTTTTCTCTGACAGCTACAGTATTCTGTTCTTGTGCTGAATTTCTGATATCCCAATTATTATTTGTCTGGGTGAAGATTTATCTTGGTTATGGCTAATTGGGGTTTTATATGCCTCACTTATCTGTATATCAGATTCTTTTCCCATGGTTGGAAAATTTTCTGCTAATACTTCTGCAAATGGTCTTTTTGTGTCATTTGTGTTGACTCCTGCTTTTGCATTGACACCTATCAGTCTTATACTGTTTTTCTTTGCATCATCTTGCAGCTGTTGAATTGTTTCATGGTTCCTTGCTATTCTTAAGAGCTCTTTTCTTCCGTGATCATAAGCTTCCATCCTGTCTTCAAGGTCTGAGAGTCTATCTTCAACTTCGTTCAAGCAGTTTTGCCAGCTTTCAATGGAATTTTTAATTTCCTGACTATCTCTTTGAATCTGTTTCATGTATTCTAATTCTGTCTTATATTGTTCATTCAAAATTTCCATTGTTTTCTTATGTTCCTCTATTTTTTTAATCTAGATCTTCTTTAGATACACTCAACATTTCTTTCATAATATTTGTCATTTCTTTTCTTAGAGAGATTATTTCTGATCTGATTTCCTCTATAGCTTCATGAAGTTGTTTCTTTACTTCAGTTGCTGTCATTTCAGAAAGTTCAGTTGTGCAATTTCTACTGTCTTCCATTTCAGTGTCTCCTGGGTTTGTTCTCAGTGGGCTGGAGGACTGAGACTGCAGCTTACTCTTTCATTTTGCCATTTTCCTCTAGGACCCATGTGGCTGGCCAAGCACCCTCCTGATGGATTGCCCTGGAACACTGTGCTGGGCAGTGCTTCACTCTGGGGTGCACCCCTGAACTATGGCACTGGAACCTTGCACTCTGTGACCTGTGAGGCTGGCCAGGTGTTCCCCTGATGGATTGTGCTGGGTCACACTGGGACGCTGCTGTAATATTTGCAGTCTGCACCTGGCTTACTTTCTATTTTCCTTTGTTCTCTCTGGGATACTGGGCCCACGCTGGCTCCTTTATTTAGCACTCAAGGGTCTGTTCTCTTAGGACAAGCGCTCCTGCAGGCTCCCACACCCACACATATTGGTCAGAGGGTGCCATGCATACTGGCCTGACCTGACTGCAAGGCAGGCCTGGATCTGTAGACCCTGCTCAGTGCCACTTGCAGCAGGTTGGCAAATGAACCATGAGCCTTACAAGACCCAGAAGTGATGTGGTGCTTTATGTGACTCATGCTACCTAACACAGTTTCACTGAGATATAATGCACATACCATAGAGTGCAGCCATCTAAAGTGTGCAATTCTGTGTATCAATATGCACAAACATGCTGCGCACACCTATAGTCACTGTTCCACAGGAGGATGAGGCAGGATGATTGCAAGTTCAAGGCCAGCATGGGCAACTGAGCAAAACTGTATCTCAAAAATAAATACATACATACATACATACATACATAAGTGAAAGGGGTAGAGGGTATATCTCAGTGGTAGAGCACTGGGTTCAAAAGAAAAGAAGCCCCATATTGTTGAATTATCAATCATTGCTGCATCATATCCCTACCTACTTTATGTTGCTATAGGTTTTCCCATCCTGGCCATGTCCCATGAATAGAGTCAGGCTACACGTGTGCTTCTGTGTGTGCTTCAGGCACCTGGCAGCATGTTTTCAGGGTCTATTTGTGTAATGGGTCTATCAGCTTTGTGTTTCTGTCTGGACAGTATTCTGGTATTGGTTAGTCTGTACTTCGTTTATCATTTCATCAATTGATAGGCATTGGACTGTTTCTGCCTTGTCTGATATGGATACAGCTGCTGTGAACATTCACATGTAAGTGTTTGCATGGACATGTGTTTTCCTTTCTCTTGACATTTACCTGGGAGTGAAATTGCTGGGTCCTATGGAGAGTCTAGGTTTAGTCACTTGAGGAACAGCTGCATGACCTTCCAAAGGAGCTGCACCATATTCCTTTCCCACCAGCAGGGTCTCATTTCTTCAGATCCTTGCCAACATTCACTCTTATTTGTCTACTTTTGATTATGGCCAGGTTCAAAACAAGAACCAGAAATATCAGTGTGGTTTTGATTTGCATTTCTATGATGACTAATGAAATTGAGCATCTTTTTATGTGCTTGTCACCATTTGTGTATCCTCCTTAGAAAAAAGTCTGCTCAGATCCTTACCCATCTTTTGAGTTGTCTTTTTTATCAGTGAACACTATGAGCTCTTTATATATTCCAGATACAACTCTTTATCAGATATATGGTTTGCAGATATTTTCTGCCCTTTTTGAGAATTGTCTTTTAACTTTCTTGATAGCGTCTTATGAAGCACAAAAGATTTCAATTTTGATGTTCTGATTCATCTGTTTTTTCTTATTGCCCATGTTTTGGGTGAAACACTGCAAAATTCAAGGGCATGGCAATTTACTCCTATGTTTCCTTAGAAGTATTTTATAGTTTGGCTCATACACTGAGGTCTGTGATCCATTTCAAATTACTTTTGTATATGGTGGGAGACAAAGGGCCCCACTATTTTTGCATGTGGACCTCCAGATGTCCGAGCTCCATTTGTTGAAAAAATAATTTTTCTACATTAAGTGCTCTTGGCATCTGTGTTAGCCAACTTCCTATCACTGTGATAAAACACCTGACATAAACAATTTAAAAGAGGAGAGGCTTACTTTGGCCCAAGGATTCAGAGGTTTCACTCCATGGTATGCTGAGTTCATTACTTGAGGCTAGAGGCAAGGCAGAGCATTACAGTGGCAGAAGTGTGTGGAGGAGGAGGCAACCAGAAGCAGAAAGAGAGAGAGGACCCAGAGAAGAAGGGATTGGAGGCAAGGTATAGTTCCCAAGGTCACATTCCATGGCTCCCTCTCTTCAAGTAGGCTCTACATCTATGGACCAAGTTTCTTCAGCATCACCCACTGACTTGGTACCTTACTGAAGAAGAGTAGGTCAAAACAGGAAGCAGTACACACCACAGACACATTCTTGACAAGAGTTGCCAATGTCTGTCCTTGCAGGGGTTCATTTAACCCACCCTTGGGGACACACCACTCACTAAGACTGCTTAGAGTCTTTCACCAGAGATGACACACCAAATCTAATGGAGCTGGAAGCTCTGACTTGGGCCCATGGGGCCACCACACTCGGGCTTGTTCCCAGAGCTGCACAGTGAACACCTGGAAGGAGACAGAGGCTCTGGCTGCCTTGCAATCCCACCAGGTGGTGAGGAAGGGACCAACTAAGGCCAAAGTCACAGGCCAACCTTAGGCCTGTGGTCTTTGGCTGCAGTGGCCAGTACCTCCCTAGGGTCAGTCTTCTTTCTGTCCATCCAGAATGACCTGGCTGCTTCTCCTGTGGATGGCAGTCCCACAGCTTCAGGAGGAGCCCATGATGTGTGAACTCACACCCAGGTGTGAAGGGCCTGCACTTTCTAGGCCAAAGGCTGGAGACTTCCCCTGTGGGAGCCCCTCCTGCCAATCCAGCCACAGTTCACCATGACTCTGGGTCACTGGGTCACAGATTCAAGGCAAGCAGCATTGTGCAGTGGTTTGGCACTTGGGTTAAGATATCTGACTTCATTATAGAAAGTGATTCCAGCTCTCCTGTGTAGCTAGAATCAAGGAACTCATTTCTGACACCCCCACCCTGGTCCTGAGTCCCTCAGGGACCATTTCTGAGGTCCAAAACTGGTGGCTTTTCTTGGGATTTCAGATAAACCCAATGACAGAACTGTAGGAGCTCCATATAGCGCTCCCATACAGCACTTCCTGCCTCCTTCTTGTGGCATACACCCTGGGCCTGAGGCTCCACTATGCTTTGTTTTTTTGTGATCTGGAAACCCCTGTGAGTTCTGGAGTCAGGTGCAGGCTGAAGGTTTTAAAAGGTTCAAGTGCTTCTGTGAACAAGACCTTCAGAGAAATTGCCATTGTCCCCACAAAGGTTTCATGTAAAGGGAGGGACAGTGGATCCCCAGGAACCTCAGACAGAGCTCAGGGCTGAGTGTTTGCAGGATGGGCTGGTGGGGCACACAGGCCTTGCCCCCCAGCTTCTCCGAGTGCTGAGGTTCAGGTGGGACCTGCCAGCACTGCTGTGTGAGCTGACACCTTCAGGGACTGCACAGCCTAAGCTCATGGCTTAGGCACATCCTGCACCTGCCATGGTCTAGCCGCAGTCTTGGGCATCTTCTGCTGCCTCACTGTGCTTCAGTTTCCCCACCTGTGAAACAAGAAGAATGACAGCCTCACCTCCCTAGGTCACTCTGAGGGTAGAGATCTACGTGGTCCAGTTTACAGCAGCTGTCACCAGGGGACCCATTCTCACAGTGGCTGTGCGAGACTTCCCTCACTGTGGGATTTCTGGAAGACAAGAGGCTCTGCTCTAAGTTCACCCACTTCTCCCACATCCTGCCCTGGACCCTGGCTGGTGGCGGGAGTTTCTTTGTTACCTCTTGTAGGTGGCATCATTTTGACAGTCAGCCTGTCTCCTGGTCCTCATAATAGTGGCCACTTTCTCCAGGAGTTGGCGGTTGTTCCTGTCAATGGTGGAAATCCTTTCCTCCTCCATCTGTGGACAGAGGGGACCTAGGGGAGCAGTTCCTTTCAGCACACTCGAGGTAGTGAATCCTGCACCCGCCTAACGGCTGCCATCAACAGAGGCTGGGGCAGGAGCTACAGGCTGGAATGTGCCAGGCCAGAGCCACAGGAACAGTGAGGACACGCATGCTCTCCTAGAATTAAGTTACTCTCCAAAGCTGACACAAGGCCATTGTGCTGATGAGATTATTTCATACTTTAAGAGAGATGAGAAGGAGAAGAAACATTTGAACCTGGGGAAGGAGTGTGCCCTCCATTTTAGGCTTTCGCATTGGCTGCTCCACTGGTTTGCTCAAGCCCGGCTCTTTGCTTCGCTGCACAGCTGTCTGATCATTGGTATTGGATGGGCACAGATGGGCACACAGCTCGCTGATGTGGAGACATTGCTATGAGCAAAACCATGCAGTTCTCACTCAAAAATGGTCTGAGCTTCAGAAATAAATGTTCTGAGGTGGCCAAGAAATGTTCTAGTTTAAAACAATAATGCCAATTAATGATTCTGGGCTCAGCTATGTAAGTGGCCGCTGTGACCAGCCCTCCTGTGTCTCAGGCACAGTGGGGCAGCGTGAAGGCCAGGAGAGGGCATGTAGGATCAGTCACTGGCTCCAGATGCCCCCCACCTGGGGCTGTCCAATGTGCACATGTGAGTAACTATGACATTGGCCAAGGGGAGGCTGAGCAGTTACCTTGAGCTTCTTGAACTTCACATGGAGGTGGTGGAAAGTGAGTGGGGCACAGGTGTCCACCAGAGGCTGGGCATTCTGGACCTGGGGCAGAAAGCAGATGGTGAGACTCAGGAGTGGTTCAGCAAATAACTGAAGTGGGCTTAGCTGTACAGACTCAGGGCTACAAGGGCTGGGGACACTGTTAATTACAAAGCCAAATCAGCAACCCCAGAAAACTATGGGTCCATAGCTGGGCATGGTGGCTCACACCTGTAATCCCAGCACTCAGGAGGCTGAGACAGGAGGAACATTGTGAGTTCGAGACCAGCCTGGGCTACAAAGTAAGCTCAAGGGCAGCCTGAACAGCATAGTGAGACCCTGTCTCAAAAAGACAAGGGCTGGGGATCTAGCTCAGTGGACTCAGTGCCTGCCTGACAAGTACAAGGTCATGAGTTCAATCCACAGTGCTGAAAAAAAAAAAAGAAAGAAAGAAAAGAGAAAAGAAAAGAAAAGAAAAGAAAAGAAAAGAAAAGAAAAGAAAAGAAAACTATGGGTCCTGATCTGAAACACAAAGGACTGTTGCCTGGAAAGGATGTGCACCCCAAAGAAAGAAACCATGGTTTATGTTCCATTGGATAATCCAGCGAGTACGGTGTGAAGATACGTAAGTGCTAACAGTCACAAAATTGTCTTATGCTGTATACTTTAGGACAACCTTTGTGCAGTGAATCAGTAGCCTTCCATGAACAGACAAGAGGAGGCAATCCCATCCTGTGCCATCACCACACTGTCCTTGCCCTCCAGCAGTGGCCAGGACAGGAACCCCATCCTGTGCCACCACTACACTGTCTATGCCCTCCAGCAGTGGTCAGGACCAGTGTCCTCAACACCACCAAAACAATTGTGCAGTGTGTGTGGTTCAAAATTGTGCAACTAAGTGAAAAACACTTATTTTAAGCTGTACTAGACTAGATTAGTGATGGTGAACCTTTTAGAACTTTCAGTAGCAAGAAACGGCCAGCTGAGGCATGTGTACCATAGGTTTGCCACTACTGAGCAGATGCATGTGGTCTGTGTGCGTTATTGTTTGAAACAACAGCAATGCACTCGGTTGAAGATCTTTGACTTCCAGAACCTATAAGTGATAAACCGAAGGTGATAGCATTGATTGCTGTGGTGCAAATCAAAGCACATCTGAATGACAAAGTATGCAGTCTGCAGATCATACCCATGCATCCACAACTGATGGACAAAGGCCCTGATGCAGTGAGGTATCAGAAGGGACAGCATGTGGGGTGTTCTGGAGACTACTCTGGGAGAGGCAGCAGGGGAGTGCTATGGCCACAAACTCTGTCCCTGTGTGGGAAAAGGCAAGGCTGAGGTAGGAGGGATTATGGGCCCTGGTATGAAGTTACCAGATGTTGGGAGATGTCTATGGAGTGTGGATGGGGCTGGATGAAGGAAGAAGGGAGACAGGCTCTCAAGGCCCTGGAGATACCTGGTGAACCCAAGTAAGAGTGAGGAGGTGAGTGGGTTGGGGCATGATCATTAGATGCTGTGTTGGATGATCTGGATCACCTTGTGGAGTTTCCAGAGGAACATGTGCTCTGGAGTCCAAACAAATTTAAGATTCAGCACTGATATTAGAAATACAACCCTAGCTTGCCTCAATTGTAGGATGCTGTTGAACACAGTCTTTTGAATACCCTATGTCATTTCGCCTCTATCTCTGACACTGGACATTGGGCAAATGTTTCCCTCTGGGGAAAAGTTGGAGGTGAATGTGGAAGCCATTGTGGTAAAGATCAGTGTAGCCAGTACCCCAAGAGAGCACAGCTCTGTCTACACAGGGAGAAGCAGGTGCCACTGTGACTAATGAGCAAAGCCAGTGTCACAGAGACACAAGTGCCATGGTGCCACCAATCTTAATGCTTGAGAAGGATTGGTCCCATTATGCTGTCCTTTAGTCAGAGCTGCAAGGTCTGCATCTACTTACGAGGAAACATTAGAGAAACACAGTGTGAGGAACGTTCTAAAAACAAGTGCCCTCTATGCTTAAGAGATGTCCATGTCATAGCAAACAAATGACACTCAGGGGACTGTGCCAGATCTAAGTGCCCTAAAGAGATGGGACAAGCAAAGCAATGTGTAGGCTGGATTCATTCCTGGGGAGGCACTGGCAAGGACATCACAGGACAATTTAGTGGACTGTGAAGTTTATGTCCAGTCCTAAATTTGAAAACAGTGCTGTGGTTATGGAAGAGAAATTTTTTTCTTGGAAAATATATGGTGAGATATTAAGGGATAAAAAGACAGTGTTTGACCTGCTCTCAAATGGTTTATAAATAAATCAAGAAGGAGCGAGAGGAGATTGAGAGAGATCTGGGTAAAAGTTTATAGGAGTTGGATTTAATGTAGTACTCTTAGCATAGTCCTCTAAATTTGAAGGTACTCTGTAATCAAAAGGCCATTGTCTTTCTCTGCTTGCTCCCATTCCACAGCCTCCATCTTCCGGGTAGCCTTTCCCGAATGGGCTTGTCCTCCCGTCTCTCTTCTGGCCTCGGCAAATGTTCCTGTAACCCACACATTGTATTATTTTGTGTTTTTAAATATATGGAAATAGTAACTGACCATAATTACCAGTCTGGTCTTTTTTTCACTCAAAATTGTGTTTTAAACTATTGCATAAACTTTTAAACATAGACAGAAGTAGAGGAAGAGTGTGATGAACCCAGGCAGCAATTCGGGCTCCTTTCACTCACTGCACCAGCCTCTGAGCTCACAGCAGAGCAAATCCAGGATGCCATAGCCTTCATCGACAGATACTTTAATATGTGTTTCTAAGAGACAGGAAATTGTGTCAAAAACATAATTTAAATTCCGTGATTGCATTAAAAAATGGAAATGGTTCTTTAACCAAATACCCAGGCACTGTTCCCTGTCCTGCTGTTACCCCAACCCTGTCTCCTCCCTTCTTTGAGTTAAGCCACAAGTAAAAATGTCCAAACACTGATTGGTTTATAGAATTTCTTTGAACTCCACTCCCCAGAAACCAGACTATTTTTCCTGTAGAGTTTTTCAGTCTGTACTTTGCTGATCGCATGCCTTATGTTTCTGTAAATTAATATTAGAATTTCAGCTCAATTTTTCCCCCTTGACAAGAATAAACCATGGGTAGTTGTATGACATTTTACCAGGAGGTACCAACTTCTGCTTGTTGTGTTTTGTGTCATTAGGAGCAGTGAATGATTCCAGATCCAGCACTTGATTGAGGTGGAAACTTGACTAAGGTCGAAATATTCTCATTCCATCACTCATGTTGCATTTATTTATTTTATTTATTTATTTTTTTGCGGCACCGGGGATTGAACTCACGACCTTGTGCTTGCCAGGCAGGCGCTTAGACCGCTGAGCTAGATCCCCAGCCCTGTTTTTGAGACAGGGTCTCACTATGCCGTTCAGGCTGGCCTTGAGCTCACTTTGTAGCCCAGGCTGGTCTCAAACTCACAACGATATCTGCCTGTCTCAGCCTCCCGAGTGCTGGGATTAAAGGCGTGAGCCACCACGCCCGGCAGTGTTGCATTTATTTGGTAAAATACTACAAAGACAAACTTTGCCTTGGCAGGATAAATGCCAAGTTCTCTTTATTTACCAGTTTTGGAAATAGCAATGTTTGGTGTGTTTCTGTACAGGAGTTCAGCTGATCCCATCTTAGACCAGGAAGACCCTCTTCCACAGGCCAGACCTAGTATCCTTGACTGCTTCCTAGCCTTCTGGTTCGAGGTGATGAAGGGTTTGTGAATGTTCACTGTAACCTGGAGCTGCCATCCCAGGACCAATTCTAGAGGAAAAGGCTTCCAGGACCTTAGGGTGTCAATTGTCACTGTCAGAAGGTTGTGGCTTTCAGTTGCTGCTGTGGATGTACCACCCTATTGTGGTCACTATGTTCCTGGTGAGCCTCCTGCATCTCTGTTCATTTTTTTTCTCTGAAACCGAAATCCTCAGTTCTGAGTGATACCAGTAGAGTGGCTTTCCCCCATCCTGAAACACAGGAGTAGAACTGATGCTCCCACCACTAGTACAGCTACTGAAAATCCTTCCGTTCTTCTCATTGCTCTTTTGTTGGGGTCTCACTGCAAGTGTACAAGTTACTGAGCTGGAATTGTTCCTCTCAGTGTGGTTATTGCAGCAGTCACACATACAATTAGGTTCATTTAATTCTCAATAGTTAGGAATTCTTTAATTTTGTTTTGTAATATATAAAATATTTACATGTTTCCAAAGTCAAATCTGCTAAAAACTTTTTTTTGCCAAGACACCCAGATTCTCTTATCTTCACACTGTTCCCAAATGACAATTACCCAAGTTTTACAGTTGCTTCTCTCATTTCTAAAAATATAAGAATATACGTATATATAATGTATATATACATTTATTTATGTTTATGGGTTGTATGTCCATTTTTATTCCCTGTTTTTGACACACATTGCATATTGACACATTTTTCTTCAAATTACTTTTTATTAAACAGCATATATTAATTAGTCTGTTTTTCATTACTATAATTGACTACCAGAGGCAGGCCACTTACAAAGCAAAACAGGTTTACTTTGGCTCATGGTTCTGGTCTAAGGTTCAGGGGCTGCATCTGAGAATGTCCTCACTGGCAGAGTCTCCAAGCAATACAGGGCATCAGGTGGTAAGAGACAGCTCATCATGTCCTTTGTTCTCTTCCTCACCTTATAAAGTCACCAGACTCAGTCCTGGGAGCTCCTCGATGATCTTACCTAATTCTGATCACCTCCCAAGGCTCCCTCTAAATATCACAGTCAGATTAAGTTTTCACCCTCTTTATACCTCACCATGGGAATTAAATCCAACACATGAGGCCAGGGAACATCCACACCAGATGCAAGCCTAGCACAGTCACTCCAGAAAGGATTCATAGTGGTATAAGGAGATATTTCCTCTTCCTTTTTACAGCTGCATAGTATGCCACATGGGAAGTTCTCTAACTTATTTATTCAACTTCCTATTGATGGACATTTGAATCAGTTTCAATTTTGCTATTGCAAAAAAAAAGCTGCAATTAGAATCTTTTGCAATTTGTTTTTGTATCTTTGCCAACTACTACTGCATATGTAGCTTTATTAGCTGTTATTTGCCCCACCCCCAGAGCCATGCTCACCTGCATTCCCACTAGCACATTGGGATAGCACCTCGTTCTCCAGAGTGCCACCAGCAACTTCTAGGATTTTTGCCAATCTCATGTCAAGAAACTGTACTAGAGATTTACATTTCTCTAATGTAAGGGAAGCTGATAACCCTTTATAGGTTAACAGCTGTTTGCAATTCTTCTGTGAACTTGCCCATTTTCATACGAGGCAGTTTGCATTTTTCTTATTTTTAGTTCTTGGAGTACATGGGTAATAACCCTTTATCTGTGATATAAGTCACAATTATTTCCCAAATTATATTTGTTTTTTCTTTACTTTGCTTATTTTTTGTGTCATGCAAAAAAAATTACCTTTTAATTCAGTCAAATTTATCAATTTTTCCTGTTCTCATTTCTGGGTTTTGAGTTATGGTTGGAAAAATTTTCCCACTCCCAAGTTACAGAATAATTTCCCAGTCTTTTCTTGTGGTACTTGTAAGGTTGGTTTTTATGTTTAAATCTCCAGTTCATGTGGAACCTATAGGGTTCCCCATAGGATGTGTGTGGTGAAGAATTGCTTTGCTCACTCTCGGAGGCCATGGTGAAGTACTGGCTGGGGCCCAAGGATGGAGAGTGGACAACACAGCAAGGGCAGCCAAGCCCGTGGGACATGGCCTCAAAAGAGGACCATTGAGATGCTGCCCTGTCTGTCCTGTGACATATAGAGAAGGGGCCTTGTGGAACCTTGACTGTGGTTGTCCAGCCCCCAAGTGTGAGAAGTGAATCTCTGCTGCCAAAGCCAGTGGGGCTCTGGTGATTGCTCTGACAGCTCGAGTAACTAGACAGTGAGGACCCAGTTTTATCTTTTGCAATATAAACCCTCCAGTTATCCAGCATCACTTTTCCCACTGGGTTGAGTTGCTACTGCTATGGGATAAATGTTTTTGTCTTCCAAACTCATGCTGAAATCCTCCCCAAGGGTGATAGATTTGGGAGGGGCACGCTTTGGGAGGGATGAGGTCATGAAGCAGAACCCCCTTCAATAGGAAAAGAGGCCCAAGGGAGTCCCCAGCAAACACACAGTAGGAAGCCATCTGTGAACCAGAAAGTGGGCCCTCACCAGACACAGTATCTCCAACCCCTGATCTTGGACTTCCAGTCTCCAGAACTGTAAGAAATAAACTTGTCTTTTATCAGCGATGCAGCGTATAGCATTTTGTTGTAGCAGCCCAAGAAGACTGAGACACTGCCATGGTCTCAGTGTGTCCCTAAGAGTTCATGTAATGGAAACTTCATCCCAATCCTGCCACTTGGGCAGGTAGGGCTTCAGGACTGGATTATCCTCCCATGGAAAGGGCTGGGGAAATGGGGTCCCTCTCCTGCTTTCTCTACTTGAAGACACAATGTTCACCCCTTCTTGCCCTCTGCCTCTTCTCACAGGCCCTATGAGTGAGGTAAGACTGAAGAAATATAGGTATGAAGAAGGGAGACAGGGAAATTGTACCTTTAAGAGAACTGTGGCTTCAAAACTGTAGCTTTCCCAGGTAATGATGGCTTTCCAACCCTAGGCTGTGTTTTCTTTCCAAGCTCCTCATGCCTAAATTCCCTAGAGCCTTAAAGATACAATAAGTTCATAAATTTGGCCCATGTTTTGCTTCGGATACTATAAATCCAGAAATTCCACAGACCACCACTCTCGAAGAAACAGCACTATTAATTGGGTACCATACCTCTAGGCTTCAAACATATGCAAATGGTTTGCATTTTAACCTAGTTGATAAAGCCAGTTTTTTATTTAGCATGCTAACAAGTAACCTGAAAAATACGAGGCATATAAATAATTCAGACCAAGCATTTCAGATATGTTTAGAGGGTACCCCAAGATAACATGAATGGCCTGCATCCCAGGCTACAATGTACCTCACCCTTGAGTGCCCGCATTCTTTCCCTTTGAGCTTATACTTCTTTGGTTCTGCCTAGTAAATCTGCCTGTGTCTCTTGTTGATGCATCCTGAAAGGTTTTTCCACAATGGGAATCAAGAACCTCCCTGCTGACACAGGCACTCAGCAAGAAGGTCTTACTAGACACACAACAGCCCCTAGAACTGTGAGCCTCGGTTTCCATCCCAGCCTAGGGTGCTCTAACACTGCTTTCATTGTATTCCAATTTTAACTTGTGATCAAGTCTATCTGAGTATCTGTTCTGTTCTTATTTATGCTCAATTTCAGTGTCTGAATTGAGGTATTTTTAATATCTAGTACCATAAGCTAACTTCCTCTGTAATTATGCTTTTTTTTTCAGTGTTTGCTGAGAATTCTTATATGACCTTCCAGATGAGCTTTCTGAGGAATGTATCTAGCTCCAGGAAAAAAAATTGGTACTAGTGACAGTTTTCAGGAATGTTTTTACTGCTCTTTTTATATAGCTGTGATATTGCAAAATATATATTTAGTCTTCCTCTTCCCATTTCCTGTTACACAACTAAAATTCTTGGGCTCTCCAAAGTGATAAGTGATCTTTGGGTATGCTAATGAACTGACTGGTGCTGAAGCTCCTGGTTACTAGAAACATAGAGGGCTAGAATTTCAGTGCCACCCCTAACCTCCCAGAGGAGAGAGGGGCTGAAGTTAAACTGATTACTTATGGTCAGTGACCCTGCCAAGCATTCCTATCCCAGGAAGCCTCCATAAATCCCAAAAGGGGGGCTGTGCAGGGTGTCTTCCAACAGCTGTAGGAGTACAGGACCTTGAGGATGGGGAGCTACAGAGGGCATGGGAGAGCT
>RJWT010024399.1:0-16484 GCA_004365215.1 Cuniculus paca | reverse complement strand
TGATTTTGCTTGTTTTTGTTGATGTTCACCTTCCTTGGTAGTTTCTAAGCTATTCGGATCACACCTGTCTGGTTAAGTTTTGATGCTCCAGTGCCTCTGACAGAGTTTGGCACATTGAGTAAATACATGCTTTCAGTGTGATCTTCCTCAGTTTCTTTCCCTTCTGTTTCCGTATTAGCCTTCCTTTCGCTGCACACAATATCCAATATTCAACAGCTTAAAGAAAGAAAAGCTGAATTTAGCTCATGGTTTGGGGGAATTCATTCTATATAGTCAAATGACTCCAAGACAGGAACATCCTGGCAGAAGGGAAGGAAAGGGCATGATGGAGCAAAGCTGTTGAGTTTGTGACAGCCGGGGAGCAGAACAGGGGAACAATGCTGGAGAGGAACAGGGAGGGACCAGTTAGAGTTACCTATAGCCACACCCAGATATACCCAGGAACATACTCTAATCTGCTTGGCGTTTCTTAATGCAGTGAAGTTGATCCATTCGTATTAAGTCACAGTTCCCGAATATTAAATCGCTTTAGTTGAAAGAATTGGTCATTGTCATGTTTCAAAATCTAATCCTGTTTACTGTTTATATTCTTTTTGGTAGTACTGGAAGTTGAACCCAGGGCCTTGCGCATGCTAGGCAAGCATTCTACCACTCACACTACCTTCCTCTGTGTTATTTTTTATAAGTTCATGTGATATAATTCTCTTAGAAAGTTTAGTTAACAAATAAATTACAGAAATCCTGCCATGACTTCATGTATCTTTCTTTTGAATGGCTATGTAAGGTTTCATTGTATAGATAGGTATGATTTTTCTTTTTTCTTTTTCCATTTGATGGACTTTTTTTTTTGGTGACAGGGTCTCACAATGTAATACAGGCTGGCCTTGAACTTACTATGTAGCCCAGGCTGGCCTCAAACTTGTTGCGATCCTCCTAAGCCTCCCTGGTGGTGAGATTGCAGGTATGTGCTACCACGCCTGGCTGATGGACTTTTAAATTACTTCAATTGTTTAATTTTTCTGGTACTACTTGAGGGGCAACACCTTTGCATCTGCAGCTATATCTTTTCTAGACAATATATGCATAGACAAGTTTTTGGAAGAGGAGAATGGAAAAGATGTACACATTTAAAATGTTGCTAAAAGTTGGCAGACTGCCCTCCAAACCAGCTAACACTCACTTCAGGAGTTAGGATCGCGATTTTGTGCACTCACCAGCACTGGTCAGGATCTCATCCTGTCACTAATTCTTTGAAACTTTGTTTTATTAATTAGTTCTTTTCCATTTACTATGTATCTTCTCTGTTGGTTCTCTTTTATCTGCCCATTCTCTACTAAATCCTCCAGATTGATGTAGCTTTTCTTTTGTAGTTGTCTTAATCTGTTTGTGTTGTGATAATATCTGCAACTGGATAATTCATTTATAAAGAACAGACCAACTCACCTATCAAGGAAAGTCCATTAGAATCACGGCAGACTTCTCAACACAAACCCTCAAGTGAAGATGAGCTTTCAGCACAGATTGATGTACCCTGCAAAACTTCTTTTGAAAATTAATGGAGAAATAAAATATTTCCATAACAAAGAACAACTGAAGAAATTCATGTCCACCAAACCAACCCTAGAAAGAGCACTGAAAGACATACTAGAGAGAGACAAAAATGACAGTTCCTAGAACAGCAACAGAAAGAAACCACCAGGCAAGGCAAACAATTAAACAAGGGGGAAAAGCAGGAAACCAACAAGGTCCACAAGGCTTAAGTAGGGGAGAATAATGTGGACAAATCTCACAGGATCTTGTTAAACTGGGTACATTAGCCACATAACGGGTGAGTTCCAAATATTGAAGCCCATTTGCAGCTGGGCATAGTGGCACAGGCCTGAAATCCCAGCACTCATGGAGGCTGAGGCAGAAGGATTGCTAGTTTGAGCCTAGCCTAGGCAATTTATTAAAATAAAAAAGGGCTAGGAATGAAGCTCAGAATGAAGGCCTCAGTACTGAAAAATAAAAGTTCATTTGCTCAGTTAGGATGGAAACAAATCTTTGTGGAAAATAAAGTCTAGTTTGTTTTGATCTTGAGAAGTGAACTCAGAACCTCACACTTGCCAGCCATAACTTTCTTAAGTAATTAAATGAAACATAATATTCATTTAGACTTGAATACCCTAGTTTTTTTTTTTTTTTTAACTGGGAATTGAACCTGGGACCTTGCACTTACCAGGCAGGTGCTGTGCCACTGAGTTATATCTCTGGCCCTGAATACTTTGTGTTGATCAAGCTAGTTTCAATATTTTATAGCCATTCTCTTAATATTATATTCTTCCTAGAGAGTATATATTCAGGTACTAAGCTAGTTAAGACATATCCTGGTTCATGGGGAAAAAAAGTTTATTTTCCATTTGCTTATATTTTAAAGGAAGGCAGAAAGTTTGTGAAGGAAGATATTTTGGAAAATAAAAATTTATTCTCCATATTGGATCCGTTGTACTTTGCTGGTGGGAATGTAAAGTGTTACAGGCACTTAAGAAAAGTTAGTTCCTCAGGAAGTTTAACACAGTTACCATAGGATCCAGCAATTCTACTCTTTGGATGTATACCCAAGAAAAATTGAAAACAGTCTCATAGAACATGTTGATAAATGTTCCTAACATCGTTATTTACAGTAGTCAGAAAGTAGGAACAACCCTGATGCCTGTCAGTTAATGAATGGATTAAACATGTGGCCCATCCATATAACGGAATACTGTTCAGCCATAAAAAGAAGTGTACTGATAATGCTATAACACCAATGAACCTTGGAAACCTTATGCTAAGCAAAAGAAGCCAGACAGACAAAGCCACATACTGTATGATCCATTTGAATGAATTGTCCACAGTAAGCAAACACATATTGATGAAAAAATAGATTAATGGTTGCCAGGGTCTGGGAATGAGAAATCCAGTAGGCATAGGATTTCTTTTAGGAATGATGAAAATACTCCAACAACTTTCTGAGTGTATTAAAATTACTGAATTATATACCTAAAAAAATGATACTGGCACTTGAACCCAGAGCCTCACATATGCCAGGAAAACTGTACTAATGAGCTACATCTCCAGTTCTTTTTAGGGTCTAAGTTGCCCTTGAATATTTGATCTGACTGTCTCAGCTTCCCAAGTAGTTGAGATTACAGGTGTGAGCCACCGTGCTGGGCCCAGTTACACACTTTTAAAGGGTAAATTTTATTGTATGTGAATTATATCTAAAAATATATTTATTCTCCAGTTGCCTTGTGTCAAACAGTGATGTGGTTTGGAACTGTTCACTGCGCATGATGGGGCATCTGTAAAAGACTTCTTATGTTCTGAGCTTCAAGTGAGGACAAGGATTAGTGGGAGAAGAGAGTAACTTAGACTTGAGTTTGGTAACTGCCCAATGCCCTGTAACCCCAGTGAGCAGATGGAGAGAGGAGAGGTAGGGGATTAGATAAAGATGGCATTAATGTATGCATGACTGTCTTTCTCCATGGGGAGAGTGGGTGAACAGACCTTGGAAAATACATTTTTTAAAACTTTCTACACTTCTCTAAAATTTATCCTCTAAGGGCTGGGGATTTAGCTTAGTGGCCTAAGCACCTGCCTGGCAAGTGCGAAGTCATGAGTTCAATCCTTGGTGCTGCCAAAAAAAAAAAAAAATTTATCCCTTAAAATTTATCCTCTAAAATAAGGAATTTATGGAAATGATTAAATTGACTATACCTTAAATATCTATCTATCTATCTACCTACCTACCTATCTATCTATTTTTTTAAACTCAGGACCTTGCACTTGCCAGGCAGGTACTTATGCCACTGAACTATATACCTGGCCCTAAATACCTTTATTATTAAATAGTGACAGCTCCTAAAAATTTTTTTAGATTCAAGGAAATTTACTAATTGAGAGGATTCATAAAGTTTTATTTTATTTTATTTTATAGAGAATGAAACCAAGTAAAATAAAGCAGAATAAAGCCATTCAAAATGAAACAGTGAAAGTGATACAGGATTTCAAAACCAGATAATGGGAAATCAACAATGGCTACTGTAATGCTTCTTGTTATCTTCAAAATACCAGCCCACAGGACCAGACATAATAAAAGCAAACAAAACAGAACAGAATACAACCAATCAAAACAAAACAGTGAAAGTGGCACAGGACTTCAAAACAAGATAATAAGAAATAAAAAATGGCTACTGTAATATATCTTGTTATCTTTGAAGTAGCTGCCCATGCTATCAGATATAATAAAATCAAGCAAAACAAAACAGAATAAAACTGAATAAAATAAAACAATGAAAATGATACAGGACCTTAAAACAATAGGAAATTAACAATGGCTACTACTTTAAGGAGATCCCCCATATTTGCCACATTGCATATTATTATCCTCTAAATAGATGATCAGACTGCAGGCTTTAGGCTTGCAAAGTCAATCAAACACTAAACACTACAAGCATTAATTTTTTTTTTTTAAGACTTCAGTAGCTATCATCGTAGCCTGTGTTTCTCTGAATTGGTTGGTTGCTTGGGGTAAGGGGGCTTGGCTCTTGTTGTCTCCCAGCCTGTGTGCTGGCCGACTCACAGGAAGGGGTTGGCTTCTTTTTCTTCTCCCCGCAGCCTGCGACTCATAAAGTATTTTAAAAGAAGCTGGTTCTGATACTGTGAAATTCAATAACCTCAAGGTCCTGGAATTCTGTCGTGGAATTATTCCTTGTAGATCTTTTTTTAGTAAATACTGGGAGAAATACAGTATAAGTTAACTCGTAATGAGTTATAGGGAAAGTTTTAGCAGACCTTTTATCTGTAAAACTAAATGTATTTCTATTGGTATTTAAAGGTAAATCTGTGTTTTCATTTAAATGTCAAAAATAGGATTTTTTTCAATGGCATGGCAGACTTATTTTTACCATACTTGCACAGAGAACTTTCTGAAATAGCACCGAGATGAAGTGGGTAGGTATCCTGAATCATATTCTTTGGTAGACTGAGCTGTATTTATGTTTTAAAAATAAATTATGCTAGAGCCAGGCATGGTGGTGCACGCCTGTAATCCCAGCATTGTACAGTGAGACCCTGTCTCAAAAAGACAAGACCAAAAAAAAAAAAAGCTGTGATATTTGAATAAGATTTTTTTAAAAAATTTTTTTCAATACTGGGATTCCAACCCAGGTGCTATGCCACTGAGCTATATCCCCCCACCCCTTTTTTTATGCCTGAGACTTAAATCTTATCTAAAGAAGTTGTGAGAGAGAGAGAAAAAATAAGATTTTCCTAAGCATACAAATGTTAATAAGAATGGCACATAGCATGCACTGAGTATTACCTGTTGTTAATGTTTTACATTCTTCATCTCAGTCCTTACAGCAGACTATCATTTGAACAGAAAATGGAAGTAATCCAATGTAGGTGTTTTCAGTGACTTTTTTTTTTTTTCTTAAACTGCTTTAATGCCACAAATGTTCACTGAGTCACAGTAAGTAAACCAAATTTGGTGTTTTGTAGCAACAGTTTTCAAAACAGAGATGGACAAAACAGAGATTGACAGAAGAAAGCAATGCATTTTCCCTGTCTTGCATTTCACCCGTTTAGATTTCTTTGAGGTATAAAACTGTCTGGGATTCCAGTAAAGGGGCTGAAACACTGATGTCATGAGGAACTTCCTATTACCAATATTTTTACCCAGGTATATGCTACCTTACTCCATTATTTTCCCCCAGTACTGGGGGCCCATATGTCTTACTAAAAGTACCTCTTCAGCCAGGGATAGTGGTGCATACCTGTAAGCCCAGCGCTCAGGAGGCTGAGACAGGAGGGTCATCATTAATTCAAGGCCAGTCTGAACTGAGTAACATAGTGAGACCCTGTCTCCCCCCCAAAAAAAATTATATATATAAAAATTTGTATATAAATATATATATGGTAGCGTGTTTGCATTGTTTTCTTTCTTTCTTTCTTTCTTTCTTTCTTTCTTTCTTTCTTTTTTTTGTGGCACTGGGCATTGAACTCACAACCTCACACTTGCCAGGCAGGCACTTAGGCCATTGAGCTAAACCCCCTGGCCCTTGTCTTTTTGAGACAGGGTCTCACTATGCAGTTCAGGCTGGCCTTGAGCTCACTTTGTAGCCCAGGCTGGTCTCCAACTCACAACGATCCTCCTGTCTCAGCCTCCCGAGTGCTGGGATTATAGGCGTGAGCCACCACGCCTGACATTGCATTTTTTTCATAAATTGTGTAATAATAGTAACAACCACTCAATCAAAAAATAAATACTTTCAAGTAAATGAAAAAATAATGTTTATTTTCATTGTAGGAAAGTATTAAAGAAATTATATTAATTAAATACTCTGGAAAAAGTGGAATAGAAATATAATTTCCAGGGACAAAAAAAATGATACAGAATTTTGTATGGGAAATGAATATTTGATTGTAGTTTTAAAATGGAGGATGATGAATATCAAATTGCTCAAGTGTTTAGATTTCATTCGAGTTAGTAGTATAGTAGTCTCAGTAGCATTAAAACTAGTGGTGTAGTAGATGTTAATTTCTAAAGAACATATGCAATGTGATCATCTTACATGGTGAATGTTTAAATGAAAATATTTTTTACAAAAATCCGAATGTGGTGGTGCACACTTGTAATCCCAGCACTTGGAAGGCTGAGGCAGGAGGATCTTTGCAAGTTTGAGACCAGACCGGGCTACAAAGTGAGTTCAAATCTAGCTTAAACTGTGTAGTGAGACCCTGTCTCAAAAAACAAAACAAACAGACAAACAAACAAATAAAACCCCCCAAAAACCTTTTATTTTTTACAGAGGATGCATTGCCACTAATCTCCATTAAAATGCTCTCCCTCACTTTAAACACCCTTTTCCCATTGTTGTTGCCTCTTTCTGAAGCAGTTCTAGAAGTCCTTTTTCATGTGTCTTTACCAACTATATAAAAATATAGTGAATGCTGCTGCCAAGTATTCCACAAAAGGCAGGCTCATTAAAACATTATCGTGGTGTGTCCTCATCCACTTTATTCATCCCATGGTGGGTCTGGCACCATGGGACTCCTGGCTTTTCCCCAAAGTCAAAATGACCATGAAAAAGGGCCAGGGAATTTAGCTCAGTGGCACAAGGCCTGCCTGGCAAGTGCAAGGTTGTGAGTTCGATTCCCGATACCAAACCAAAAACAAAAACATAAAAAACCATGAAAAGTAAACATTTTGAATCAATTCAGGACATTGGAGGCAGCCCTGACAACTAAAGATATGACAGAGGACTTCAGAACTGCTAAAGAACATTGGGCAAGTATGTTAGACCCGAGGGGGAATATTTTAAAAGTCACAGTAGTTTTGTTTGCATCTTGTATATGGACATATAAATGAAAGTAAAGCTTTTGCAGTGGTTTAAGTTTTTGATAAAAAATTATAGATATTAACCTAAAAATATTCAGGTAGCTAGTTCCCCCAAACTGTTTTAATGCTAGACTAATAGTATTATAAAGGATATTCAGATCATGAAGCAGTAATTTTTGCCCTCAGGTAGCTTCTGAGTTGAATGGTGAAGTAGTGGCATATGTAAATAGTTTGGTTTAAAATAAAGCATGTATTGTATCATGATATTTTGCTGCTTACTTAGCAGAGACATTGTGCCTCAGTGTTGTGTCATGCTTGTTAAATGACCCTTGAATAGCGATTTAGCTCATATGTGCTTGTTGTCACATTAGCTACTTTGTAGAACAGAGAGAAGGATTATATATTTAAAAAGACGTGGTTAGGAAAAAGTGCCTACTGCACTTAACATGACAAATAGGACTTTCTTGCGTTGTCTAGCTCCTGTGATCATGAGACTGGCGATCAGGATGCTCCACTTCTTGTCCTGAGACTACCATATGCCATGTGACATTGTAGTTTCCTTACATAAGAAAAGCTTAAGGGGCCACGGATATAGCTTAGTGTAGATTTGATCCCCAGCATTGTATATGACTACCGTACCTCTGAAATTCAGAATCCATCAATTGAATTCAAAAATTTTTATACAGCATATTAGTTTTAGAAGCTAGGTGTGTAGTATACTTTGGGAAATAGATGCCAAAATAATGAAGCAGACTACTTAAAATGATGTGTGGAGAATAGCTTAGCACTTATTATTATTATTTTTTTTACCGGGGATTGAACTCATGACCTTGCACTTACCAGGCAAGCGCTTGAGCCACTGAGCTAATCCTTGGCCCTAGCACTTATTATTTATTTGAAGATTTGAAGAGTGATTAAGACAATGTGTTATTCTGTTTGTATTAAGTCTTGTGGAGCTCACTACTGACCTTTTTATTGAGGGGTGAAAAGGAAGGAGGAGGTGAGGAAGGAGAGAGAAGGAGGTAGGGACAGGCGAGAGAGATAAAGGGAGAGGAGGGAGCGAGGGAAAGAGAATTTAGAGAATTATAGTAACTGCGAATTCCAGGTTTAGCTTTGTGCCCGTGCCTCTATTGAAAGTCATATTTTTACATCATTCTAGCAGAATATGAATGAAAATGGCCTGTGGGTTACAGAGAGCTACAGGCTTTAATTTTTATAGGTCAGAGGTAGAAACTAATAGAGCAGTTATTGTTCACTCTTGTCATGGACTGGGCCTGTTAGCTTCTTCATGGAGCTCAAGTGAAACTCTCTGGAGTAGTTCCACCAGAATGGCTTTCCTGGGGCTTATGAGGCTTACATTTTGAAACCGATACTCTTGTAGTACAAGAATAACTACAAACCAATGTGGAATTAGGAGGTAGAGGGGAAGATGCCATATGCAGCTCTCATTCTTGACACAGTTCGTTGGCGGGTGAACAGAGATTTTTACCGTCAGGAAGCAGATATTTGGTTATATATTGACAAATCCTCTCTAAACGATTTTTAGAATAGCAGACTTCTATTTCAGGCCTTTAGAGACTAAGAACAATGAAGCAAGCAAAATTCATATTGCTAAATTAACTTTACAACTGTTATCTGTTTAATGAGTCTTTATCTTCTGGGTTTGTTCTTGAAACCTATTTCCATTGTTTTAGGCCAAGAAAGGTAATTGAATAAATTCTGTGGCCGATTTGCAGATGTTACTGTCATTTGTTAGTGTCAGTATTGGATAGTTTGACTGGCTTCCCTTCTTTATCTAGAAACTTAGGTTGGCCCCTAAAGTATTTTGTTGTGTTTTGGGGTACAAGGAATTGAACTCAGGGCCTTGTCTGTGCTGAACATCTGTTCTTCCACTCAACTGCATTCCCAGCATGCACGCTAAAGTTCTTAACTTTTTGTTGTAGTTGACAAAATATTTGGAATGAAGAGGTCCATCTTTAAAGTGAGCAGGGTTGGTGCTTTTTTTTTTCTTTTTTTCTTGATTGATGCTTTTTGATGCCAAGGAGGGAAACATTATTTCTTACCCAAATATATGGTATTTTTGTATCATTATATCTCCAACTCAGCAGTTTACTTTTTGTTTAGTAGTATGTCTTGGCCTGTCTGAATGAGTCATAATTAAAATTTAGTCTCTGGGACTCATGGTCTTGTCTAAGCAAGAATTACAGTATAGAGATGCTGTGCCTTGTTATGTGTAGAATAAAAATGGTACAGGTTTGCTATGGTTCCTGAACTGGGTTTTTATAAACACTAAACTCCTTTAGAAGAATTTTAGTGGGTTTATCGCCTACCCTCCAGAAAAGTTTAGAAAGTGAAAATTAAAAAAGTAAAAATAATTGTATTCTAATTTTATAATCAGAAAAGTCTTTTAATCTACTTGCATTTCTTTATACCTTTTATATAAAAATATATACGTTTCCTTTAAAATGATTCAAGAAATAAAGCAGTTTTAAAAGCAATTTTGGGCATGCCTTTGTTCTTCATTGACAGAAATATTGTCAGGAGCAATGTTTAAGGGCATGTGACTTCAGATTTATCTCAATAAATTGCTTTTTCCCAAGGTCATTTGCTATACATATTTTATTGAGCCAGAACCATTGTACTAGGAAAGTAGTCTTCAAGTCAATTAAATATAAATTAAGAATTTTTTTTTTCTTTGCGGCACCTAGGATTGAACTCATGACCTCATGCTTGCCAGACAGGCACTTAGGCCGCTGAACTAGATCCCTGGCCCTTGTGTTTTTGAGACAGGGTCTCACTATGCTGTTCAGGCTGGCCTTGAGCTCATTTTGTAGCCCACGCTGGTCTCAAACTCACAACGATCCACCTGTCTCAGCCTCCCGAGTGCTGGGATTACAGGCGTGAGCCACCACGCCCGGCATATATTAAGAATTTATGTGCCACCAAGCATGTAACTTAAGTACATTGCACTACATGCTTAGGTTACAAAGGTCAGTAAAACATGATTCATATTGTGTTTTACTTCACACAGGATTTGAGGTGCCTGATAGGGAGTAAATATAATAATATTGCAAAATAAACTGAAGTTTAGAACCAGAGAAAATGTAAATTAGGTTTGGAGGCCAAGATATGGTTGAATAGTTACACACCAACCCTTTGGCCAAGTAGCTCAGGTTAATGTTCATCCTAATAGTGACCATACAGAAGAAAGATTTGTCACGTTGAAGCTTCCTTTAAGGCATGGTTGACATATATGTATAGTTGGATTATGAAGAGTTCAGGCATGTTTGGAAACTGCCATAAAAATGTCACCTGTAGTTTTGTAATGATAGTGCCTTTGCTCTTTAACTGTATGAGTTAAATATTAGATGAATTTTATTTATTTATTTATTTTTAGGTTAATTTTAGTATTGTAAAAAATTTTATTTTAACCTCATACAGTGGAAAGCGATGCCAAGTGTCTAAGCTCAGAACTGATCTTTCACTTTTTTATATAAAGGTAATGGAGTTTTGTTTACATGATGAATTACAGATTTTAGTCTTGAGATAGATTTCCTTTCTTTCTTTTAGTATTAAAATTTCCTTATCCTTGATCTCTAGAGTTATTTTTGGCACCATGGGAGTGAGGGTAGTGTACCCTTTGTGGACTCAAAAACCATTCTACTTCTTCATCTTAATAGGTTAAGGAAACTGACCAAGAGAATAATTTGTAATATGAGCCAGGCATGATGGTGCATGCCTGTAGTCCCAGTCCTCAGGAGGCTGAGGCAGGATTGCTGTGAGTTGGAGGCCAGTTTGGGCTACATAGCAAAACCCTGTTTCAAAAAGACAAAAACAAAAACAACAACAAAACAAAAAATTCCTGTAATTTGAATATAGAGGCTGTTTTGGGAACAGTTGGGCACATAGTGTCTTGGTTTGAAAGAGAAAAATGAGATTTAATGTTCTGAGGGATATATAAATACAGCCTTCTGATTGTAGCTTTTGATTTTATTGGATCAACAAATATTGTTGCACAATACATAATCTTCTACTATGGTAGCTAATGAGATACAAAATTACCTAATTACACCACCATTTATTTTCCTTATACAATTTGGTGGCTACTAAGTAAACAATTTTTAAAATTTATCTTAATTAGCTTACTTATGTGCTATCCTTGAATGAGTCTTATATTTTTCTTCATATTCTTAGTTGAACAGAGAGTGATATTAATAATATTTTGAGTGAGCAACTCATCTTAACAGCATTTTAGCCATTTGGCTTTCCTTAATGAGGATGGTAGCACATTTTTAGTAAGATCCAACTCTGGCTGGGGATACAGCTCAGCAGCACAAGTTCCTGCCTGGCATGTGCGAGGTCCTGAGTTTTGATCCTGGTACCAAAAAAAAAAAAAAAAAAAACAAAAAAACTCTGAAATGCTTACTGAATGCATTCTTAGTATGGAGGAAAGACTGAAATGTAAACATTTCAAGGTTGTTTAAAAATTTATCCTCATTGCTTTTACTTGTCCTTATTTGTGTTAACTTTGCAAGGATTGCTGGTTGTGATGTTGGTACTTTGGCAAAGGCCTGTGCTGGGTCTCAAGAAGTTCAAATGCCAGGTACTAACTTTTTTGTTGTTGTTGTTTTGTTTTGTTTTGTTTTTTTGAGATGGGTCTCACTATGTAATATAGGCTGGCCTTGAACTCACTGTGTATTCCCGGTTTTCCTCGAATTTATGACAGTCCTCCTGCGTCAACCTCCAGAGTGCGGGGATTACAGGCATGTGCTACGATGACCAGCTCTAACTTTTAAAAATCAGACACATGTAGATGTGCAGCAAGATGCTGCTTTAGTCATTAAATCTTTGTATTTTCTTTCCTGTCCTGTAACGTGTTTGTTGGTGTGTTTCACATTTTAGCTACTAAAATCTAAAGAGAGCAAATGAGAGCATGGGCTAAGGTAATTTGAACAGGGAGTTGGTAGATAAAGGGGATGAATACGTTGACCAGAGTGGGTGAGTAAAGGAAAGATTACCTCTAAATGGCACAGTTGAGACTGGAAAATGGTAAATTGAAAAGAAAAAGATGGGGAAAAAAAAAAATAAAGGTGAAGACAAACGGGCTCCACCAGTCTCTTTTCTTGATAAGTAAAGGAAAATACTTTGTGAAATCTCGTGACTGTTTTGGAAAAGGAAATTAATTGTATTGTCAGAGTAAAGTTTGAAAAGTTTTGTTGTCAAGTAGAAAACAAAGCTATTTATGCATAGAATTCCTTTAGTGTTTTCGTCTTTTTGTTTTTTTTTTGTCCTTTCCCACTTAGGATAAAATAAAATGAGACTTCCAGAGTTGTCTGTGATGTTTGAAAAAGTCTTTCTAAAAAAAGCTAATATATAGCTATATGATACCTCCTCTTTCATTGCATGTGGGGATCATACTTTTCCCATTTTCCCCAAATATTTTAGTATTACAGTTTCCCAGCATTCCTCAGTGTTCACATACATGTTCTAGGTAGAAAAACTTTTTTTAAAAGAAATTAAATTTGGGAGCTTATGAGGTAAACAAAATGTTTTTTTAATATAGGACCTGAGAGAGCTTAAAATACCACTGTGGAGAAAACCAAAAAACCAAAAAAAAAAACAAACAAAAAAAAAACCAAACAAACAAAAACCGGAAAGAACTCAGAGCAGTGTGCCCTGAAGGGCTAGGTGAGTTGGGGCATGTAGTCTTTCTAAAATGTATTTGGCATATAGTTTGAGAAAAGCTGGTACTTATAATTGCATTACCTGCTGTGCTTGGCTGTCAACATCTTTGATTTGCTTTACTTGTTTTTCTTCTCTTACCTCTCCCAAGTGAGTTTTTTTAAAACTTTTATTTTCTCATTTCCATCTGTGTTTTCCACTTGGGAGAATATTAATGTCAGCTTATATTTTAAAATATATTCTACAGATATAATGTGCAAGATGAAGACTACATACAGTTAATATATTTTACTCAGTATTTTTGCTAGGAGAGTAGATTTATGGGTACTCTTGGTTAAAAAAAGGTTGGGACAGGTAAATATGTGAAATGATGGATATGTTAATTTGCTTGAATATAGTAACTATTTCACTATGCATAATGTATCAAAATATGCTGATATACTTTAAATATTTCTTAATATATACAGGAAAAAAGAAAAAAAATGATATGATTATGGTATTTATATCTGAACTCTTTATTTAGATCTTCTGGTTTCTTGTTTAACTTGCCTATAATCTTATCTGTATTTCTAGGTTTATTCATCGCCATTCCTCCATCATAATTCTTTGCCCGTATTTTGTTTCTTTACTGCCCATCATTATATTCTGTATTTATAATGTTCATCATTTTCATATTATGTGCTCGTTTGGGGGGACCTCATCCTGACATCCTTCCCTGATTTCTGTGCTGAGAGTACATCTTTTAGCACACCTCAGCACATCTGTGGTATTATTTAGTCACCTGTAGTGCTATTTACAGAGTGGTTTATGATTATTTATGCACATGTTGAAGATTCAGAAGAGAGAATACCATGCCATATTACTCATAGTTTCTAACTTAACTGTTGCCTCATGCGGAGTAATAATACTGGCTAACATGTGTTTCTAAGTTCCAGGCACTGTTCTAAGTGGTTCACTTGATCCTGGTGGTAAGTAGTAGCATAACTTAGCAGAGTCACATAGTAAGTCTGTGATGGAGCCGGTCCTTGAACCTAATAATCTCCTGTTCTTCAATAGTACACAGTACTGTTCCCTGTAAGATGTCCTTAGTATTTGAGTGGATGAATGAGCACAGGAGGCTTTGGAAAAGAGGCCATCGGTTGTGACTCAGTTTGTAAGGCATCCCCCACCCCCATTTTCAAAGTTAACATTTATCTAGCCATGTAATAGGTTTTCAGTTAATAGTAGCAATTAGTAACAGTTCAGGAGGGTTGTAGGAATGGTAGGTGAGCGTGTGGAGATGTGCTTAGTTGTATTTCATCCATCACTGTGCTGGAAGCTGTTGCTATCCTTATTGAAGGAATAGTGATGGGTTCAGACTGCGGAGTCAGAGAGACCTGGTTGGGCATTTGACTTTCACGTATTAGCGGTTTGGACAAATTTCGTAACTGTTCCAAACCTCACTCAATAATACTATTTCTTTAGTGTCTCTGTGAGCTTAAAGAAGATTATCGAGTGACTGGGCATGGTGGCACATGTCTGTAAATCCAGCACTCAGGTAGCTGCAGCAGGAAGAACACCATGAGTTAGAGGCCAACCCGGGCTGCCTAGTGAGTTCAAGGCCAGCCAGGAATATATAGTGAAATAAATCTTGTCTCAAAAACCTAAGAAAGAAGAAGATAATCACTTAAAGTACTTGGCATAATGTGTACTCTGAATTAAGTGCTGAACAAATGTTATTCAAAGAATAATAGGTTTTACTTTGTAAAAACTAACCCATCTTTTCAAATCAAAAAACATGCCCTTTGAATTTGTAAGTTTAAACAGCTAAAGTTTTAAAAATATGTTTTGATTTTTTTTTCACAGCACTTTCTCTTCTAATGTAGGGAAGGTGGTAGTCCAATAATCTGTTTATTCTCTGTTTCACAGTAAATAAATTAACAGTAAAATGGGACTCCCCAATACTAACATTTTCCTGTTCAGTCAGTTACACTCTCTGCGAGTAAGGCTGGATATGTTATTCAGCTTGTGGCTTTGGTCATTGAGAGCAGTTATTTTCAGTGCTTTTATTACTACTTTGGGTAAGCAGTCATGTCTTGTTGCATTTTTAATGTTTTGAAATAATTTAAAATTGCTTTTTTAAAAGAAAATCTCTAAATTAAAACTGTAATCAAAATTAAATTATGAGAATAGAAAATATATCTTTATGATGTGTATCAAGAATTTGTTTATATTGCTCCATGTTTGTGCTACAACCATCACATATTACTAGCAAACTGGTTAAGACTGAATAAAAAAAAAAAGACTGACTCATTCATAGTTTGTTGTGAATATTTTTTCGCTGTTGAGTGAGCTTTGTTTTTAATGTTTGTGAGAAAGATGATAGGTAACCTTTAATTATGAATAAAGTTTATTTTATTAATTATTATTATTCTTGTTTGGAATTTTTTTGGTACCTGGAATCAAATTCAGGACCTTGCTTTTATTAATTATGCTGTTTCTCTTACCCTACACTTTCAAGAGTCAGGTTCCTCCCTTTCTGTGCTGAGAATTCCTGTAAGTTTCAGTCTGGAGCCAAGTTGATTCTGGTCTGAAGCACCTGCATGAGGGATCCTACAGGATAAAGTACTTCGAAGAATCTTAGCTTCAAGTCTTCTCCAGAGAAGAAATCCGAGATTATTAATAAAGATAAGGGGAGCAGAGTCATGCAAATAAAGAATCTACTAATTTATTCTAAGCTAGATCCAGGGGTGTGTTGATTTGGCTTTAAATCTTTACTTTTGGATTTCTGTGAAATTTTATTTGAGTGGTTTTTTGTTTGGTTGAGTGGGTTCAGATGAGGCTGAAAAAACAGGAAGATTGTGCTTGGGAGAGGGGAGAAGGTTGTCTTTAGGCCAAGGTTGGTCATCCTAAACAGTCCCTAGACAGGATATTTCTGCTTTTAAAAATATTGTCTGATATTTAAATTCACATATCTGGGGTAGATGATTCTGGCAAAGGTTTCTGCTTTCTTTTGAGTTAAAAATAAGACGAAACAGTTTTGCCCCAAAACACAACAAAAAAGAAACATCAGAAAACTTTTCAGAACTTTTGAAGTGGTATGATTTTGTGATTTCGTGATATATTCAGCATTTGAAAAACCATGTGAAAACTTTAGATGAAAGGTGCTTAGCAGGGGAATTAACTTGTTTCTTGGCAGGGAAGCCAATCTTTGAATCATTGGCTGTGTGGTAGTTCTGTTGAGATATGTATAATATGTATATATGTTACAGTGGCACCTTGGTTCACGAACTTAATTTTTCCTACAATTCTGGTTGCAAACCAAATAGGTCATGAACCAAATCAAATTCAATGGTTAAGTTCAATATTGACCTTTTGGGGAAATTTGATTCAGTTTGTGATCAGAATCACGGAAAGATAAAAATTTGTAAACCTAGATACATCTCTCTTTCTGTCTCTG
>RJWT010024398.1:0-16500 GCA_004365215.1 Cuniculus paca | reverse complement strand
CTGGGACTTGACTTACAAACGCAAGTTCAAAGATGAAATGCTGAAGGATTTCAAGATGCCAACAACAGAGGCTTAAACCAAGCACAGGGCCCTTCTGAGAATGAAGCCCTGGGAGCGCTTGCAGGTCACGTGCACATGAGGCCACCCGGCCTCGCATTTTGGTCACATTTTTGGATGGCAGCCCAGCTAGGGCAGAACAAATCCTTTTAGTGGCTGGGTCATTCAAGTGCCCTAGGATTTGAGTTAGTCATTTGTATCTTTGGAAAATGGCAGAAGTTTCCATTTCTGGATTCAGGTCTCCACTCTTTCAATTTCATCATTTACATTTTTAAGAGGTTGCCTCAGGTCCTTTACTAACAGATTCCAGTTTGTTTAAAAGACTCAAAATTAAAAAAAAAAAAGTAGGAATGGAATTGAGAATTGTCCACTTTGTCAGAGGTTTAGAACACGTTGAAAAAGCAAAACGCAGCCAGGTGTGCTGCCACATGCCTGTAATCCTAGCTTTCTGGGAGGCTGAGGCAAGAGGATGCAAGGTATATCCCAGCCTGGGTAATTTTGGGACTTGGGAGAATCTGTCTCAAAAAAAAAAATTGTTTTATCTAAGGGCTGGGGATGCAGCTTAGTGCAAAGGCCCTGCATTCAATCCCCAGTCCTTCCCTCCACTCCCCAAAAAAGCAAAGCAAAACTCCTTGGAGTTCAAGGGTACTCCTGTTCAAGGATATTTGCTTGCTGTTTCAGACCTTATCGTTTCTATAGCAAAGCTGAGCAGATGAGCTGGGATGAGGGGGGAAATGTTTTAGTTGCCAAGGAAACGCTCTTTCAGCTGGACAGAAGAGAGGCACAAGGAAGAGGACATGCATGCCAATTTGCCCTGCAACTCTGCACTCAGAAGAGCTTCGCGCACACAGAGGCTCAAGCCGGGCCTTCCAGAAGAGACACTTCTCTGTATGGGGAGAGAGGATGAGCACAGAAGTTAAGACTAGAAGTACTGGGAGAGAAATATTAAGAAGATGATTAACACTTTCCAACAGCTCTGCAAAGGACTTTGAACTTGGCAGGAAACATAAAGTTCTGAGCAAGTACAAGCAGGCACTAGTATAGCAGGAATGGAAGAAAACCTCTGTCTTTAAAGTAGAAAGGAGAACTCTGTCAGAAAAAGTTCGGTGAGAAGAAGCCACACTGACACTGTCCTTCTGGTTTTTGTTATTAACTTGTTCTGCACTCTACCTTGGTTTTAATTCATTGTATAAAAACTGCTCATTTTAAACTGCTATTTTTATCACTAAATTGGATAGTGGCGTGATTGGCTGATACAAGTTCTGTAGGAGTCTTCGGACTGTTTTCTTATGGCCTGCAGGCTGAAAGTCATTTTCATATATTTAAAGAATTGGAACAAATGGGAAGAACCCAAGGATATGCAGTAGAGATGTTTGTGACCCACAAACCCTAAAATATGTACCAACTAGTCCTCTACAAAAAAAAAGATTTGCTGATCCCTCATTGATCTCCTGGGGTGATCAGCCATGAGGTGAAGCCAAGATGGTCTCTCCAAATCAGCATCTGAGACCCCAGTTTAACCCTAATTTAATTCCCAGGGGCTGCAGCCTAGGAAATGATTCTCTTCATTCCTCAAATGGCTTGAGTGTTCACCTAATGCTGAAAGGCACTGCCCTAAAGCAGCAGGTCCCAATGTGAGGAGGGTTTTCAACAGCATCACCATCCCTCAGCTTGCTACAAAGGCAGAATCTCCGCTGGCTTAGAAACTTTCAGGCCAGGCCCAGCAATCTGCATTCCAGCAGGAGGAAGGGCAGAGGCAGGCAAGGGGTCAGCAAGGCCTAACCATGACTGTTATCTGCACCTACCTGAGGCCCAGGGGGTGAAGCAACTGCAGGAGCTAGCATTTGGGGCTAGAATAACAACCCCAGCACAACAACAAATTCCTCCCCCTGTAAGTTCATTTCTTTTAATTTTAGATTTGGGCTCTATTTTTCATTGTTACATGTATCTTTCAGAACATTATCTTACATAAAGTACCCACTGGGTGAGTGTGGGAATGTAAACTTGAATTTCAAAAAACATCGAAATAATTTAAATAAATATCATACATGCCTGGGAAGTAGGAGAGTGTGACTCTAAAATTTCATCCTATAACTGATATGTGAGGGGTTGTTCTCGTCCTCCTCATTTAGGAAGGACAGATCCCCATGGAGTACTTAGTTGCAACCTCTTGCCCTCCAGTAATGTAGCATGTGGGGCATTTATAAGAATGTAATAGAAATCATGGCCTATTAAAGGTCTACCATGTTCCAGGCGCACTTGATGAGGTTTTAACATGAATTATCTCCTATAATCATCCCAGCCCTACAACATCCCATGTTATAGTTGTGACTGTTGAGGCACAGAAATGTTTTTAATTGTCTCTCAGTTCCATAACTGACAAATAGAAGGACCAAGATTCAGACCCAGAGAAGTCTGGCCTCAAAACTGGTGAGGGGAGCCGTGAAGAAGCTTGCGTATGTCCTTGCATCGCAGTACATCTAACCTGGTTGAGCTTATGAGCCCACAAAGTTAGATTGCTGGCGTGCCCATCTGAGAAAGAATTCAAGGACCAGCGGTACATGGTGCAGCCAGAGATAAAGATTCCATCCTGGTTGTCCAGAGTTGCAGTTACTACCAACCAAGCTGACTGAGTCCTTCATTGCTTCCTTCCTCACTTTAGAAATCCATGATTTCTAAAATACTACATCTGACCATCCCACCAACAGTACTGAAGCATCCCTTTCCAGGGCCTCAGATCTCCAAAGCACAGTATGCTCACTAGCTCTTGAGCTCCCAGGAGTAGTAACCTTGGCTACACCAGCGGTATTGGTAGCTCAGCCAGCAGGGCAATGGGGCTTGCATGGTGAGTCTTCAGTCCTCCCGAACAAGGAGCACTGGGCTGAGAACGAGAGATCTGGATCCCAGCTCTTCTCAGACTTGATCAGCTTGAGAATGGAGATGTGAAATCTACCCTCTGAGTTTCTCTGGCCAAAATATGACTGGGGACTGATATTTAAGGTTTCTTCTCCACTGAGGACATGCAGGGGTTTCTAAACCTTGGGAAAAAATGGATAGATGATGATAGCGTGATAATGATGTGATTAATACATTATTAGAGAACAAATTTGGACAACAGCTAGGGTATTCTGAGGCCAAATCATTTCTATAACATTCTCTCCTATAATTCATACAACCAGAGTTCTTCCTTCTCTTGGACATGAATTAGGTTAACAGTATGAGGATAGTTGGCTAGTTGCCATGTAAGTACATTATTTCTTTGCCAGAAAGGTCAAGTTTCTTTTAAAAAGACAAGAATATGTGTGCTTGGTTCACCTGCAAGGATAACTCTGTTCTTTCCAAATGTTTCCACTGACTTGAGAGAGAGAGACATGGTTTATTTATCAGGGAGCTTAACAATTTCCAAAGTCTTTTCAATGAATCACATACTTAAGACCTAAGAGATTCATATCCAGGTCGCAAAGTGAACACTGGCATTTAAATTTAAGTGCATCTCCTCCGCAAACACACAAGCATACACTATCAGTTCACATGGCTGGGGTGACAGCAAGCTGAGCCAGGAATCTGTACACTTAGGGTACCTGGCTCTGCTGCAGCTGAGCTGCTGACGGATCCCCTGGCCTACCATCCCTCTAAGCCCATGCCTAAGACATGGTCCCTCTCTTGGGAATTGACGATTCAGACCTTGACTGTGCCTGCCCCCAAAAGAAAGGACTGAATATGGCTGATTCTTAACTTTTTTGTGTGAGGGTATCACACACCTCTTTGGGGATCTCCCACAACTGTGGAACTCCAGTGCATCAGTGGCAACATTGCTTTATGCCATTTCCAGTCACCCTCCCCCTCAACTTAGACCTCCATAAAGGAATGATTTTTTTATAGGCTTATGACTGAGCCATGGTATCTTGTTTCAGAGACAATACAGGCACTGTTCTGAAATCGAATGAGAAACTGTACAAATCCTCCTGTCGGGAAAAGGAGATGAGTTTTTATATTATTTGTGCCTTTTCTCAATTGGAAGGAACACCTATGCTGTCTAATCCCAATGAGAAGGTTGTAAATGTACTTGAGCATGAAATAACATACACCATAATGAAGGCTTTGTGGGGACAGCCCCTCCTCTCACTGCACAGCAAGCCCCGCCAGCCTGGCTGATCCTTCCCAGAGCCGCAGCATACAAACCACCACTGTCCCCTGCTCGCTGCTGCTGCAATGGGGAGTGAATGGGTGCACATCCACCAGCAGTTAAGAGTTCAGCCTGCAGCTGTCTTGGTCATTGTCTTCCTCTCCCCACTGGGTAGGACACTGGCACAGGTAGGTTAGATGAACTACTGAAAGTCTAGCTGCTGGTAAGGGTGACATGGGCTTTCCCTCTGTATATGTGGTGGCCCAACCCAAACCAAGGATCAGAGAACCAGGCTCATGTTGATGTTTACCCTTCCAGATCCCTCCTCCTGGCAGCAGAACAGAAGGGAAGGAGAACCTGCCTCCTGCCACACTCAAAATGGCATGCTAGCCCCCCACAGGGGCCCTCTTCCTGAAACCAATGGACAGGCTCCAGCCAGCCCCCGTTCTGGTCATGCAGACTGTGGCTGCAGCTGTGGACCTGGTTAGAAGGCTGCTCAGGGAGTTCACACTCTGCTGAGGATCCTGCCTGTGGCTCTTGCATTCTCTAGACTGCTTCCAGGAGCCACTCATACACCCTCCTGACCCCCACAAATAGAGATGCTCTGCAGTCCTCAGCCAGCATCCTAAATCCAAACTTGCAAGCCTCTAGGCCCAAAGGCTCCTCTAGGAGCCTGGCTTCCTAGAGGGTGTGGCTATTGGCTCTCAGATCATGGTCCTCCAGCCCTCCTGGCCCTCTTGAATTTCTGCAGGACTGTAGTAGATGGTGGGCAAACCTGGATCGGAGGTTTCCATTCTGCACCTTCCTGCTCTGGAACTTCCTGTAGTGGGAATGGTGTTCACCTTGGTGATCACAAAGATTCTGCTCCCAAGGTCTAAAGCACCGATCTAGGCCTGGTGTCCCTGGACTGAGTTTGGGGTCTGGGACACCATGGCAAAGGCTAAACATTCAAGAAGCGTCTCAGGGAAAGGGAAATGAGCTGTGATTAGTTCCCAGCCCTGTGTCCCTGGGGACCAAGCTGAGCGCTCAGAGCAGGGCTGGCTGTGCCAGGTCTCCTGGGCAGAGGTGATTCTCAGGATTGAGTGGGAGCTGGGCCCAAATCAGGGAGGCCTGATGCAGTGACAGAAGCTGGAAAGCAGCCATCCTCAGCAAGCAAACCAGTACACGTTCTTGGAGGCAGACATCAAGAGCCTGTGCCCAGCTGTCCCCATTCCTAGGCGAGAGAGTGGCTCAGAGGTTGAATTTGGATTTCAGGCAAGGCTAGATGTCCTTGCGTAGTTTCCTCCTCTGTTCAGGGGGTCCTGGGAGAGCTACTCACGCTGTCATTGTTATTTCCATCATTTGTGCAGGTAACCACTGAGCCATAACCTGAAGGGACTGGGCTCTCAGGTTCCATGGCCCAGAGCAGCTGTTCTTGCTGTCGCCTGGAGGGGGAGCCCACTGGCCCCAGCAAACACCATAATCAAAAAATAGGTGAGCCTGTGGCACATTGTTTGGCTCAGTAAGTTAAACACAGAGTTACCATATGGCCTAACAATTCCATTCCAAACAGTATTACCCAGAGGAATCCAAACACAAATTTATACATGAATGTTGGAAGCAGCTCACTTCCATAATAGCCAAAAGGCAGGAATAACCCAAATGCCCATAAAGAACAGAGGGCTGGGATGTAGCTCAGTGGTAGAGTGCTTACCTTAGTATGCTTGAGGCCCCGGGTTCTATCCCAGCACCAAAATGGTGGGAGAGATAGATAAGCAGAAGTTGCAAGTGTGTACAATGGAATATTATTCAGCTATAAAAAGGAATGAAGTACAGACCCATGCTAGAATGTGAATGATCCTTAAAAACATTATGTTAGTTAAAAAAAAGCCAGCCACAAATTACCATATATTGTATGATTCCATTGATAGGAAATATTAAGGCTAGACAGATCCATAGAGACAGAAAATAGATTTGTAGTTTCCAGAGCTAGAGGGAGGAGATGGGGAAGGGACTGCTTAATGGACATGAGGTTCCCATTTGGGGTGATTAAATGATTTCACAACATCATGAGTATAGTTCATGCCACTGAATTGGATACTTTGAAATGGTTATTGTGGTAGATTCATGCTATGTGTATTTCATCGCAATAAAAAGAACATGATAATAGCCAGTCTTTCTGGAGTGAGATGGAATCTCAGCATTGTTTTAACTTGCATCCCTTAAATGACCAGTGATGCTGAACATTTTTTCATATATTTATTTTCTGTTTCTACTTTTTTTTTTTTTTTTTTGGAGACAAGGTCTCACTATGCTGTTCAGGCTGGCCTTGAGCTCACTTTGTAGTTCAGGCTGGTCTCAAACTCGCAACAATCCTCATGCCTCAGCCTCCTGAGTGCAGGGATTACAGGTATGCGCCACCACGCCTGGCTATGCGTTTATTTATTTAGGATGCTCATTTTGGGATTGGATCTTCAAATTTGGGGTACCCATTTTTTTTTGTTCTTTACGTATTCTAGATATTAGTCCTTTGAGGAGCGAATGGAAAAAAATTTTTCCAACTCTGTGGGTTGCCTCTTCACCCTGTTGGTGGTTTCTTTTGCCATGCAGAAACTTTTTTAATAAAATGAGATCCCAGTTATTGATTCTTTGTAATATTTTCTGTGGCACGGGTTTTGTTCATAAAGTCTTTGCCTATACTAATCACTTCAAGAGTTCTACATATTCTATCTTCCAGCAGATTTAGTGTTTCTGTTTTAATATTTAGATCTTTGATCCATTTCTATTTTAGTTTAGTGCATGGTGAGAGATAAGGGTGCAGTTGCAGTCTTTGGCACATGGAAAGCCAGTTTTTCCAGCACTATTTATTAAAGAGGCTATCTTTCTTCCAGTAAAGGTGTTTGGCTCCTTTGTCATAGATAAATTGGCAGAATATGTTTAGAGTTGTTTCTGCATCTTCTAATCTATTCCATTGATCCTTGGGTCTGTTTTGCAGGGTCTTTTTAAACTGTTGTTGTTGTTTTGTCAATACCATACTGTTTTTATCACTGTAGCTTTGTAGTACAATTTCAAGTCAGAGATTGTTGCCCAGAATTCTTTTGCTATTCTAGGTTTCTTCTGGTTCCAAATGGATTTTAGGAATATTTTCTCTAGTTCTGTGAGGCATTTTTATTGGGATGGTATTTTTATTGGGATGGCATTAAATCTGTATGATAATTTTAGGAGTATGGCTGTTTTTACTATATTTGTTCTTCCTACCCAAGAGCAAGGGATATCTTTCCGTTTTCAGATATTCTCTTCAATCTCCTTTTTCATAGTACTGTAGTTTTCAATGTAAAGGTCTTTTACTTCCTTCACTTGGGGGATATAAATGCATTTAATATATCAAGAGGTTAGCAATAATTAGCATCAAAGCCATATAGAACTCTTTTACACATATGGACTTGGTTTTTACTTTTTTTTTTTGCGGCACCAGGGATTGAACTCACGACCTTGTGCTTGCCGGGCAGGCACTTAGACCACTGAGCTAGATCCCCAGCCCTGGTGTTTTTGAGACAGGGTCTCACTATGCCATTCAGGCTGGCCTTGAGGTCACTTTGTAGCCCAGGCTGGTCTCGAACTCACAATGATCCGCCTGTCTCAGCCCCCCGAGTGCTGGGATTACAGGTGTGAGCCACCACACCCGGCTTTTTTGGTTTTTACTCTTAAGGCAAAATTTAGATTCCTTTAACAGGTTCACATGATGTAACTGCATTGACAAGAATTAAAGGATATTTTTAGACTTCTTACAAATTTAGGAAGCTGTGTTACTGACCACTAACAGACTTGTTATCCAGTATACAACTGTATCTCATTTATACAATAAGAAAAATGCTTGTTTAGTCAAAGCCAATAGATGTAGATCAAGGACAGAATTTGGGGTTTGGAGAATAATGACAATGTTCCACAGGAAGATGGCATGACTATATTTGAATAAGTGTAGATTTTTATACATGAATATATGTAGATTGTTGTACTTGGAAAAAATAAGATATTCCATAAAAATAAGCCCTATTGCATCTTTAACATAAGACCAGGTCGTAATTACAGGGAAATTATATATATTCTCTTTAACCAAGGGAAAAAATGCTTAAGTTACTGTACACAAAAGCAATGCATATTGTATTTATAAACCTATTTATTTATTTATTTATTTTTTGCAGCACTGGGGATCGAACTCATGACCTCGCATTTGCCAAGCAGGTGCTTAAGCCACTGAGCTAAATCCCTGGGCCTTGCATATTGTATTTATAAACCAGTTTTTAAGATAATATCTTGATTGACAACCTGGGTGAACATGTTACCTGCTTTAAAGACATCTTTATTGTTATCATAACAACTAACTTAAATTACCTCACTGTTAAGCCATGCAAACAGAAAGCATTTGGGCTAATATCACGCATGTCCATTTGTCTATAAGCCTACTTAAAAAGAACTTTTAGAGGATAACATATACTTAAAAGTTAATGCACAAGTCAGGCATGGTGGCACACGCCTGTAATCCTAGCACTTGGGAGGCTAAGGCAGGAGGATTGCCACAAGCTTGAGGCCAGCTTAGACTACCCAGTGAGTTCAAGGCCAGCCTGAGCTACATTGTGAGACCCTGTCTCAAAACAAAACAAAACTAACAAAAAAGTTAATACACAGAAACATGCATATTAACCTAAATCATACAATCTTTCTGTTACTAAACTTTGAGGATATTATTTGTAAGTTTTATGTAAATCCAGAGTCTAGCAGTTTCTGTTTTAACTCTCTAATGTTTTATATGAGTTTGGTAACCCTTCAATATCTATTTAACTGTTTGGTGGTGTTTTGTTGTTTTGTTTTGGTTTGGTTGGTTGGTTGGTTGGTTGGTTGGTTGGTTGGTTTTTGTGGAAATTCCCAACACAGCCTATAAGAGCAAAAACAAAAATAAATTGATATGAACTCAAAAAATTTTTTTCTTAAATGAAGCAGCTGCAGATACTTTAACGAACTGTTTGAACCACAGATCAGCAAGCAGAAAAACAAACATGTATGACGCAAAACAATTGCATTAAATCAGAGTGCACTTTTGGCTGTATTGGCCATGCTGAATTAGAATCTGATTTTTTCTTGGTTTTTGGTTTACAACTATAAATAGCCTACTCAGTAGTATCGTCCCCTAGAGGATATTGATGAGCACTTCTTTTTATTATGTAAGTCATAAAAGTATTTTCCTTAGTACCCCAAGTACTCAGAGTAACTCATTTTTTCCTGTCAGTTAACATTGCCCTGACTTAAAACCAGTAAGAGTCAAAAGGAGAAGAGAAAAGCAATATCTTGGTAATGGGATCTTTGCTCATATTTCTTCCTTATTACAAAACCAAATTTGAGGCCTTGCCTTTCTATTCTTCAGTTTACCTTTGGAGAAAAATCAACCTTTTTAAATTCTCCATCTTAAATCAGTCTCAATTTAGTAAAATACAACTTGAAAGTGATATTTTGGGGGGTAGACATCAAGTTACCCATGATCACTTAAGATGCACTGTACACCTTCAAGATCTCCTGAGTACTTCTGGAAAAAGATAAAGAGAAAAAAAAAAAAGGAAAACAGAAAAAACTGAAAACTAAAAAAACTTCTATTTAGGTCCCTGCATCAGACTGTCCAAGCAGCTCACCTCAGCTCTCCTGGGGCCAGGCTGAGGCTGCCTGACCTCTCCCAGACCACACAGCCAAGCCAAGGTCGGGCAGCATGCATAGCCTCCCCATTTCCTGTTCTGGCCAGTCTAGGGGTCTGTGTCAGTCCTGTGGGAATCTCTCCCAAATCAGGCAACATTGGCCATTTCCATGGTTGTCACAACCAAGGTAAGCAACTTGTTTTTAGAGGGGAGTGAGGATTATTTTGTTTTATTTGACACTGGGCCTCACTGTGTTGCCCAGGCTGACCTTGAACTCTCAGCAGTCCTGCCTCAGCCTCCCGAGTGCTGGGGTTAGAGGCTTGTGGTACCACTCCTGGCGGGATAAGCATGCTTGTCCCTGGCCAGCAGCCATTACCACGTATTGAGCCCCATTCCCCACCATAGTATGCAAAAACTTTTTTTCATCTTTTATAATAGATCAGAAAGGCGGGGCCAGGGATTTAGCTCAGTGGCATAAGCGCCTGCCTGGCAAGCATGAGGTCTTGAGTTCAACCCCCAGTACCAAAAAAACAAAAGATCAGAAAGGCAAGGAAAAGTCATACACAACAGCTGGGCTTTACTAAAAACATAAAATAAAAAAACCCTCTCCAAAGGTCTTTATATCTAAGGACCTGTAACATATGTAAAGAACTCACAGAGAGTTTAAAAAGTCTGGTGATGCCTCTGTTTATGGTAACTGAAAAGCACATGTACTGTTTCAGGCAGAGAGATAAACTTAAGACTAAAATTGTCCTAAGAAACAAAACAAGGTCAAGGAAGGAAGCAAGCTGACCTTGGAGAAGTGGCCCCAGAAGAGTTCTATCAGCAGGGCTGGACAGGTGGCTCTAGGGCCTAGGAAGATCATGGCAGATGTGATGCACACAGCTGCAAAGTGCTGAAATAGAGCCCTTCCCGGTGAGCCTGTGGGCAAGGCCCCACAGCGTGTATCTTTAGGGTGCAGCCCAGTGGAGGGGAATATTTGTCTCCTTTCTCTTCCCCAGCACAGCTGGCAAGGAAGAGGGGAAAATGGCTGGGTTCTGGCCAGCCACCCCAAACTACGGAGCAGCCCTTCATTCTACTCCCTAATACCCCGGTGGAGAACACGGAGAACACCAGCTTCCCTTCCCTGCTTCCCTAGGGCTCTTGCCAGAGGGTGGGGGTCTGGCAGAAATGTCAGCTTTTGTCAACACAGTAGCTTGGACACAACTTCATTTTCTTGCTCTACTTCACTCAGCACCAGCACCCAGGTGGGACACACTGGGAGGGCGCCTCCCCTCCCTCCCAGATGGAGGCAGAACTATCCCCAGAGCCGTGAGAAACTTCCTGAGCCCCCAGTTCTGTTGACCCCTCTCCAACCTCTGGCTCACTGTGCTTCTCTGCTAACATCAGAAGAATGGTTAAAGAATTTGAGTTCCCTGGTGGATGAAAGCCTCACACTGAGAGAAGGGAAAGAGTGAGAAGAAGAATAAGGACTTTAAGGGAGGAAAGAAGAAGAGAAAAAAGAAAACCAGTGGGCGCCTCTTTGGTTTGTGTCTGTAGACTCACCAGATCCCAAGGATCATGTCAGTTCTCACTGAATGACTACTTGAATCCACATGGCTTAAGACATGATCCCATCCACCCAAAAAGGGGATCTGTAGCATCAGGTGGACAGAGTTTATAACTTCAGTTTTGAGAATGAGAGGTTGTGGGTGAGAGGAGGGTTGAGGGAAGTGGGGAGAAAAAATGAAAAGCATTTGGGTGGACTTAGCAAAGGCCTGGTCCTGACATCTTTTTTACCTCCTGCCAATAGCTCACCAAGACAAATGGCCCTGGATGGGGTCAAAGTGTTACAGTTGAATGGGACAAAAATAGTCCAGGTTCTTGTGCACCATAAGGAAAGAATTGCCAAGTTTACACCACATAGTAAGTAATAAGTAGCTATGTTCATTGATGATTGTGGTGAAGCAGGATTTAAAAAGAGTTTTCTCCACCTAAGCAGCTCCCCCATAGACTTCCCTTCCCTATGACTGTTGCTAAGTTGCAAAACTGTCACTGTTTGATTAACTAGCTTTGTCTTGGTTCTCTAAACTCATTTGCCCACCCACCAATTTCATGCTACTATATAGACCAACCCCTTCGACCATATATATAAACTGGAACCCTTCCTTTGTTCAGGCCTCAGCCTTTGGACACAAGTCCACTGAACTGGTGCACACCTAAAATAAATCCTCCTGTTTCACTATGGGTCTCTCTGGTCTCTTGAAATCAGTAAGCAGCAGGAACAGGCAGAAAGATAGAAAAAGAAGAGGAATCCTCGATAATTCTAGTATTCAAATAGTTAGCTTCAGGTGCCTCTCAATTTCATCTCTCACTGGTATGGATGATCTGCCACCTCGGCTCCCTCAACTTCCTTGTTTGTGACTGTACTACAAAGAGGTTTCCAAAGAGGTGGTGAGGGACCTAAACCCTCCCTACTGTAAAATTAAATTAGGTTCACTGACTCCTATTGTGGGAAAAGAATTTTCAGGACATTTCAGTAAGAGACATAAAAGAATTTATTAGGCAGCAATTTAAAATTACACTCAAAAGAAATAGAGTGAGGGCCCTCAAGAAAGAGAAGTGCATTGTGATCTGGAGCTGGATGTATTTATGGGACCTGGGTGTCTTCAGTAGGACGAGTGTTCCCGCTGTCTGTCAGGTGACCCATCTGCTGGGCTGTATCAGGAGGCAAACCGTTCCCCTGTGTGTGAAGTTCAGATCTGCTGCCCACTAATATTGCTGCTTCCTTGAGAGGGAGGTCTGTGGGAGGAAGCACAATTTACTGGTGAAAAGCACAGGCTTAGAGCCCAATTTACGGGCTTATTGTGTTTTCGAGTTTTAGGCATTTGTTTGTTTGTTTGTTTAGTGAGTTTCCTGGAAGGGAAAAGGACTTGAATAACTTTTGTGTCCTGAAACTGTAATTTTTCCTAAAAGTACAATTTTAAAATTCCAATTTTCCCTGTCTCCTTTTTACCTGTCTTTATTTCTTCCACCTAACTCAGAATTACCAAAAATGACAAATAGCTTTTATGCAGTACCAATCAAAAGACAAATAGCATTCTTTACAGAACTAAATAAAACCATCCTAAAATGTATGTGGAACCAGAAGAGACCTAAAGTAACTGAAGCAATGCTGAGCAGCAAGAGCAAAGCAGGGGCCATCAGGGTCCTGGACTTCAAGTTCTGTTACAAAGTTACAGTGATAAAAACAGCATGGTACTGGCAGGGAAACAAATATGCAGAACAAAAGACACAGAAACAAACCATGCACCTTCAGCTATCTGATCTTAGACAAAGGAGCTAAAAACATATGCTAGGGAAAAGATAGCCTCTTTAACAAATAACTCTGGAAAAGCTGGTTATCCATATGCAGAAAAATGAATCTAGACCCATATTTCTCACCTTGTACTAAATCAAAATGAATCAAAGACCTACGTATAGAAACAACACTGACTCTGCTGGAAGAAAAAATAGGTAAAACACTTGAAGACATAGGTACATGCAAGGACTTCCTAGACAGAATCCCAGTCGCACAATGAATATCAAAAATCAGAGAATGGAATTATATCAGATTTAAAAAGCTACTGCCTGGCAAAGAAAACAACCAACAGAGTGAAGAGAAAACCTACAGAATGGGAGAAAGGTTTTTGCCAACTACTCTTTGGACTAATATTTAGAATATATAAAGATTCAAGAAAATTAGTTTGCCCCAAAATAAAGGACTCAATCCAAAAATGGCAACTGAAATGAGTAGACATTTTTCAAAAGAGGAAGTACAAATGGTAACAAGTACATGAAAAACAATGTTTAGCATCTTTGGCCATTAGGAAAATGCAAATACAACAACGCTGAGATTACATATTATTCTATAAGGAATGGCTATCATCGACTCATTAAAAAAAAAACAACAAAAAGAAATGTGTCTACATTATTGGTGGGAATGTAAATTAGTACAACCACTATGGAAATCGATATGAAGATTCCTCAAACAAATTAAAATAAAAATCCCATTTGACCAAGGTGTGCCTCTCCTGGGTATCTTCCTGAAAGTTAAAGACATCATATACATTGCTACATGCATGCTTATTTGTATAACAGCATAATTCACAACAGCTAAACTATGGGAACAGCCTAGAGGCCCATAAGCAGATAAATGAATATACTGTAGTATACGGTATATACACAAAGGAGTATTCCTCAGCCCAAAGAAGGATAAAATGGGTGGACCTGGACACCATAATGTTAAGTGAAATAGATCAGACACGGAAGGTCAAATATCCCAGTTTCTTTTATATGAGGAACCCAAAATAAAAATAATTTAAAGAGCAAAATAAAGGAGAGATGGTAGGAAACGGGGAGGAAGACTTTTCAGAGGCAGGGAAGGGGACCTAGAGAAGAATGAAAGAGGAGAAGGGACGAGGGAAAGGATCAAAGATAATCATGATACATTGTGTAGCACCAATTCCCCCAGTGTAGTTATGTACCACAAACATATAACAAATAAATTTAAAATAAAATCAAATGACTTTCCTGTATGTACCATCTGCTTTGGTAAATTAAGGCTAAATTACCTTTAAAAAAAAGTGTGCTCTACTTATAGAATGTGCTTATATGCTTCACAGGAGGGGTCACGTTTTCTCAGGGTTTCTGTGCCCTCGAAGGAAGCATAAATGTTCTCTGTTCCAGGAACTAAGGCATCTCTTCTCTTGAGAGCCTGAACCCTATTTCTTTGAGTGGGTACTTAGGAATTTTTACCTAAATAAAACCTTCCTGTGCCTCTTACTGACTCGTCCTAAAATTTCCATTTCTGCAACAGGAGTCAGGGAAACTTCGGGCCTCTTCTGGCAGGGGAGTGAGTTAGGTTCCTTACTGCAGCTTCGAGAACCTCCTCAGACCTAGTCCGGTGACAGCCAGCAAAAACCTCACCAAAGGTGAGTGCTGGCAGCACCTCCCAAGGCTGTGTGTGGCATGTGGGGTGGGGGGAGCAGGTTGCTGTCTAAAGGTGAGAGCAGAGTCCTCACTAATACATAGAACGCACATTGGTGCTTACAAAGGAAGTGAAAAATAGTCATATATTCGGGAAAACATGTCTCTCAGGACGTAAAAAACAAGAATTCTTGGTGCTAGGATTTTAATTTAAGGTCTATCCACAGCATCCTCCATATGACTCCATAATTAGCAATCAAGCCCCGCATTTGGTCCAAAAAAGAGGCCTGTGTTCGTTTACCTGCACACAGCAGGTAACATCGTGTTTGTTAACCTCACACCCACTGGGTCCCAGTCTTAGAGTTACGGAGACAGATGATGAGGAAGAAGGGTTCGGTTCCCTTCAGACGGCTCCCCAGGCATCTGGTATCTTTAGTGCTGGCCATCAAGTACTTCTGACCTGGGTCTGCTGCTTCCTCACACCTCTGCCTGGGGTCTTTGCCAGAGACGGATCCCCGCATTCTTAGCTCCCACCAAAGACCACCAGAATAAAAAAAGGCTGCAAGAGGCCTCAACTGGATTTCTGAGGGAGAAGTCAGGTATCTGCACGCAGCCCTGCGCACTCTGCATGTGTCTGGTTCTCCATATACATTCAGTGCCTCAGGTCCCTCTTCTGCGAAAGGGAGGTAATAACCCTTGTAAATGGGTTATTTTAAATATTCCACTAATTAATGTGCACTTAACACAGTGTGTTGGTAAAGTCAGCATCTAATAAATGTTTAGGTTATTATTGTACATCAAGCATCAAGTCTTGATGGGCACGAGAGAGAGAAGGCTTGGGAGGTTTGAGACCAGGTCCTGTCTGCCGCTAAGCTGCAGTGACAGCCACAGTGCGCAGCTCCAGCCCCTGCTGCCTGTCTCAGGCTTGGAGTGTCAGGCGTGGCAAAGAGGTCCTTAAATAAGAAGACCAGGACCAAGCTGCCACATCTGCACGGTGTCCACAGGGAAGGGACGTGCTCTGCATGAGAACCGGAGCTGAGTTTCATTCGAAGCTAAAATAACTTAGAAATTAAACACTACAGTGCTTTTTTCCTTGCTGATTTTGGCCAAGCACCCAGCGCTGGAAACCAGTATGTGGAGGGTGGAGTCAGGATGGGACCTGGTTTTTCCCATGGCAAATACATGCTAGTTGTGTGGGGCGGTATTTGTTGTCTTATTGTTTGGTTGCTTTATTAGTTAAATGGTTGGTTGTATTTTTGTTCGTTTTTGTTTTGTTTCTTTAAGAAGAGGTCTGTGTTGCCCAGGTTGGCCTTGAACTCCTGGCCTCAAGCCATCCTCCTGTCTCAGCCTCCTTAGGACTATAGGTGCACACTGCTGCCGCTAGCTTTCATTTTCTTAATTGGTATATAAGAGTGTATCTATTTTCCGTGTACCACATGATGTTTGTGGGATGACTAAATATGACTAATTAGCATATGCACTGCCTCATGTGGTCATCGTTTTCTGATGAGAATACTAAACATCCACTTTCGGCATTTTTCAAGACTGTATTGTTTACAGTCATCATATTGTAAATCAATCTCCTAAATTTGGTGCTTCTATCTAAGTGAAACTTTGTGTCCTCTGACCAACATCTCCCTGGCTCCCCCAGCCCCTGGTAACTACTCTCAACTTCCATAAGGTTAACTTTTTTGGATTCCACATAGGAGT
>RJWT010024397.1:0-16474 GCA_004365215.1 Cuniculus paca | reverse complement strand
AAAATCATTGCCCAAGCCAATGAGTTTTTCTTCAATGTCTTCTTGTAGTTTTACAGTTTCAGGTTTTACATGTAAGTTTTCAATCCATTTGGAGTTTGTATGTAGTATAAATGTCTGATTTCATTCTGATGCATGTGAATATACTAGCTTTCTATTTATTGAAGTTTATCTTTTCTTCATTGTGTGTTCTTGACATCTTCGTAAAAACTCAACCAAATGTAAATGCATAGATTTATTTCTAAGTTCTCTATTCTTTTCTATTTGTGGTTCTAAATATTATGAGTACATTTTAATTATACATAATAATTGCTTTCATTTTGGCATATTTGTACATGCATACAAGCTACTTTGATCATTTTCCCCCAGATTATCCACCATACCCTTCCCTCCACACTCATTATTCCTTGTCTGAAAGTCTGCCTTCTGTTTTCATGTAATATCTTTTCTCCTCTTTCTTTCTTTTTTCTTTTGAAATTACTGAATTTTATTTGCCTCAGGCTTATTACTTTCAACAAAAGACATTGTGCAAAGAAAGCAAACATTAAGTACACCTTAGGGAGAAGGAAACAGTACACAGCGGTAGCATAGGAAATCAGGTGAACAAAAGAAGTCATCCAAGTACACTATATAGATAACAATATTCAATAGTGTTTTCAATAAAACTTTTTTTAAACCAAGAGCAAAAAACATTAAGCAATGTTTATAGGAGACACAAAACTTACACAATTTGAAAAGTGTTTTCCAGATCAAGGAGCACACAAAGCGGAAAAATGTATATGCAGGTGAAATCTAATTACTGTACATTTATCACTTACTAAAGTTGCTTATATGCACCACAGTGTAAAAAAAATACTGGACAAATACAAATCTTGAAAATTGCCCAATGAAAAATAAAATAACCACTGGCTTTTGATAGCTTCTCCTGGTTACTAGAGCTACAAAAGACGAAAATCTCATCCAAACAGGTGATAAAACAAGGCACAAACATTTACTAAATTAGACCTACCCATAGAAATATACTATCCACCCACATTTTCCATCAAAAACTTTTGTTTGTTTTAATCTTTGAGTCTTTGAGGTCCACTTGGTCACAATATGTTACAAATTGTTGGGTTTTTACACCATGATATCGTATGTTTGTCTGGCACTATTCTAAAGCTAGTTTATAAGATGATGAGGAAGACACAGAAGGACCCAGTGCCCAAATGACAAGTGAACTCACTGGGTAGAAATGAGAGAAGGGAGTATTCAGTTCCACAGGGATTTCATCAGTCCCACTTGCTTCTGACTGTTTACCTCACTGTCAAAATTGCTCACTACTGGCTTCAGTTTTCCTTGATTTGGCCTTTTCTTGCCTTTTCCTTTGTCCCAGCCTTTCTCATCTCTTTTACTGAACTTGATTTTCATCTTAACACATTTTGTCTCAGATTCAGACTCCTCACCTTCCTCTTCCTCATTGCTTTCCTCTTCACTTTCTTCATCTTTGGCAATTTTCTACTGTACACTCTTAAACACTGACCATAAGATGATGGAGTCTTCATAGATGTGGGATCCCTCCAATTTGAACATCTGAGCACTGTGACAGAGAAGCATACTATCTTTCTCCAGGTTGCCTAAGCTCCAGTACTTATGATTATGAATTTATTTGTTTATTTATTTATTGAAATCCACTAGCTTCCTAATTAATTCATAGTATTTTGGTAACTCTTTCCTGGAAGGTAGTTGAATGAAGACTTCACCAAGCTGCTGCCCTGAACTATCTTTGTAGTTGATCACAGTATCAATGACAGCGTTCAACTACTTTGTCACTTTGGGAGGATTTGGTGACAGTTTCTCAGCTGGAAGGCAACCTCTCCTCTTCTTAGGTTTTTCTTCATTTTCCTTCCCAGGATCTTTATCCACATTTCTTCATCTTTTTCTCTTCTTAAGTTGTACTGCCTCTTCCATTTCTTCCAAATTGCCATCTTCAGTGGCCTCTAACATAGTTCATGAACAAGTCTCCTTGCTTGGATCAAGTTTCTCTCACAGGGTAAAATGTAATTTTTTTTCTTGTTTTCTTCTTTTGTTTCACACAGGAGAGAAAATTATTTTTCTGTCAGAATCTGACTTACTATGTTTAACATCGAGGAACTCGAGTTCTTTTCATTTCGCAGCAAGTGATACTATCTCATTCTTCCTTGTAACTGAATATTCCATTGTGTATGCTTTAATTTTTTTCTCTTCATCATTTGATGGGCACCTTGGCTGTTTTTGTAGTTTAGCTGTTGCCAAATATACTGCAGTAAGCCTACGTTTACAGATATCTCTATAATATTCTGACTTTAACTCTTTCAGAAATACATCAAGGAATGGTAAAGCTAGATTATATCATAGCTGTACTTTTATTTTTTGAGGAATGTCCATGCTGATTTCCAGAAGGGTTGTATTAATTTACATTTCTACCAACAATGTGGATGGATTCCTTTTTCCCCCACACCTGTGCCAGACTTTATTGTTTTTGTTTTCTTGATGATAGTAATTTTTTTGGAAGGCACTACATTTTTATTCATTTTTGGAGGCACAAAACTGGATAGTACTGCATGTCTTTCAAAAGGAACTTGAATCAATTTTCACTTTGTTATTGTACTTTTTACCCCTATGACAAAATAATGAGGCCAGGCAATTAACTGTAAGCCACAGAAATTTTCATAAGGTGAGCTAACAATTAAAAACAAACCTAAAGCATCTTGTTTAAAGATAATATCAAATGTAAAATAATAATGTTCAAACAACATCAAATTAAATCCAAATTATTTAGATTTATATTTGATTTTGAGGATTCTCCATTTAAAACCCCAAGGCCCAGTTCATTACTAGATCATCCCCCACTCTTTTCCTTTTAGATTTTCTTTTACAATTTAATGGCTTTTACTACATTCATTTTAGTTACCCTCAAAAGAGACCTCCTCTCTTTAGTGAACACATACACTTTCCAGTCCTCTCAACCAAGAGAAACCCCATGTGCTACTCTTCTGCAGATTTGCCTATTCTGGACATTTCATATAAATGAAATAGTACAGTACACTATGTGGTTTGGTAGTGGTTATTTCACTTAGGATTACATTTTCAAGATTTGTTATATTGTAGCATGTGTAAATATTTTATTTATTTTTGCTGCAAAATAGTATTACATCCTATGGATGTATCACATTTTATATATTCATTCATATACCAGTCTGAATTGCTTCCACCTTCTGTCTACTATGAATACTGCTGTCATTGGCATTCATGAACCATCTTTCAAGTAGACATTGCATTTTCTTTTCTCTTGGGTATATACTGCTTAGATATATGGTAACTCTGTGGTTAACCACTGAAGGAGTTGCCAAACTCTTTTCCAAAGCAGTTTGTACTATTTTGCAACCCCACCTGCAGTGTATGTAGGTTACAATATATACGAAATCCTTATGACATATTAGATACAAGTTTTTCCTATTTTGTTGCTTATCTTTATACTTTCTTGATGTTGTGGTCTTCAAAGGCAAAAAGTTTTGTTTTGTTTTTAATTTTGATTCCCACATTATATTTTTGGGGTGCTGTTGACACTTTCAGTGCCATATCTACAAAAATAAAAGCCAAATCCAAGGTCCCCAAAATGTATTCCCACGTTTTCTTCTGATGAAATTATAGTTTTAGCTCTTACTTTTAAATACTTGATCCATTATTAGTTATTTTCTATATACACTGTGAGATAGGAACCTATTTTCATTATTTTGCAGGTGAATACACACCCATCTCTTCATCATTGGTTGAAAAGACTGTTCTTTGCTCATTTAATTGTATTAACACTCTTGTTATCAATGTCAAATATTTCTTGACTTTTCATTCTATTCCTTTGGTTTATATATCTTACCTATATGTCAGTACATACTGTCTTGACTACAGTTTTGTAGTAAATTTTGAAATTAGAAAGTGCGAGTCTATCAATTTTATTCTTTTTAAAAGTTTTTAAATGTATTCTGGGTTCTTTACATATGCATGTACATTTTAAATTTATTTATTAACTTCTCCAAAGAAGGCAGTGAAGATTATGTTAAATCTGTGGTTCAGTGTGAGTAATATTTGCATCGAATGGTATTATAGTTTCTAATGTATGAGCAGGGAGGTGTCTTTCATTTATTTTTCTTCAGTTTCTTTCCTCAGTGCTCTATAGTTTTCAGAATATAAGTTTTACATTACTGGTTAAATTCCTTAACTATTCTTTTTTATGTTATTACAAATGAGATTGCATTCTAATTTCACCTTTATTGCCACTTTATAGAATTATAACTTTTGTAACTTTTATTTATAACTTTTAAAATAGTTTATTTATAACTTTTAAAATATTTTTGTGTCCTGAGAAATCACTAAGTTTATTAGTTCTAATATATTTTAGTGTATTCCTTATGCTTTTTAAATATATAAAATCATGGCAATTTCAAACAATAGTTTTATTGATTTTACAAGTTGAATATATTTTACTTCTTTTCTCACTATCTAGAATGTTCAGTGCAATATTGAATGGGAATCAAAAGAGAAGATATCTTCTCTTTGTTTCTGAACTAAGGGAGAAATGTAAGTTAGAGTTTTCATAGATGTTTTATATTAAGACCTTTTTCTATTCCTACTTTGTATATTGTTTCTACTTGGAAGATGTTGGATTTTTAAAAACAGGTTTTTTTCTTTGTTGTGTGACTTGTGTCGTCCAGTACATCACTTGATTTCATTTTAATAGTATCTTATTATGCTGGACAAGAGCTCATGACTTTAAAGAGTTAGTCAAGAAACAAGTAATCTGCATTTCATTGTTCAAAAAGACTATATATATATAATTTTGTTCAAATTACATATAATCTATCTATTGTACAAAGTCAGCATTTCCATCACTGAGACACAATATCTGATACCCATGATTTAAAGGAAGAAAGTTTGAATTTAACTCATGCTTTCAGTCCATAGCTCCAGGCAGAGACTCATGGTGAAAGGCAGCTGGGAAGCAAAGTAAGTGAAGAGTGGAAGGGGTAAGAGATTAGACTGAGACCCCAAGGCCACCCCTTTATGATCCAACCAGACAAACCTAAAAGTAGGCTTCACCAATCCCTTGAGTGGATCCCAAAGATAATCGAATTGAAACTATGCCCTAATGTCTCTCTATATATACATATATTTTTCATTTATATGAAACAACTGATGACAAGATAATGGCAGTGTTAACAGAAATTTAAGCAGGAATAATCCTATAAGTATTTAGGAAAATCCTGCAAGAAAATTCAAGTGATTATAATTAGTGATACTGTATAAGCAAATAGAGGAAAGAATTGCACAAATTTATCTACCTGAGATCTCTTTCATAGCTTTCTTGCTTTATTAATTATTTACTCAATTAGTGTTTGTCAGAGGTTGAATATAATTTTATTCTCTCTAAAATTCATGTTGAAATTTAATTCCTGTTATGAAATACTGAAGTGAGACTCTTAAGAGGTGATTAAGTGTCTTCCCTCATAAATGGATTAATTCATTTAAACAATTTATAATTGAATGAGTTAATGAGTCAATGAATAATCTTGAGAACTGATTGGTATGAAAGCCATTTGGTCTATCATATTCCCAGTATAAGTCACCTTTTCCATTGCTGAGACACAATACCTGATAACATACATTTTAAAGTAGGAAAAGTTTAATGTAGCCTGTGATTTCAGAAAATTGAGTCCATGGTGGGCTGGCTCCAAGACAGAAACCTCATGGTGGAAGGTGTGATGGAGCAAAATTGCTTGATTCATGGTGACCAGGAAGCAGAGGAGGGGATTAGCACTGGACAGAAAGGGTCAGATTTGTGCAGGTGATTATAGACTTTATCAGGAAACATGTAAATATTACTGATTATAATAATCATTACATAGGCCCCATTCTGATCACAAAGGACAAAGACATGAAAACAACAAATACAATCCTTGCCCTAGAAATTCAGAATGAATAAAAGAGGACCCACGAAGAAAAGCAAATAATATGAACATAAATCATACTTTAAAATTAATAAAATTTACTTTTAAAATCATACATTTAAATAGGCAACAAAACAGAACAAAATGGGCAGGAATTGAAGACTTCTCTCAGCCTTTTTAAAATTTCCAATTCTCATCCATGGTTTAGCCCAAAATCCAAGTTCCAACTTTTGAGAAATACCATAAGAGTAAAAGGAACTACCACACTGGTTGCTTTCTATACTCCTACCCCAAAGAAATGGACGAAAATTCACTACAAGGCTATGAGATCAATACAGTCTCTTGCTTTATTCCTGAAGGTTGAGTACATTTGTAGAGAAACAAGGTAGAATAGCCAGCTATTGAGAGCTTTTTCTGTTTGTGCTTTGTAGCTCAATTCACCTTTTGTGGGAGTCTAGGCCTCCTATGAACTCTTCCATGGTAATAATCAAAATGTCCACTCTTCCTGTCAACTTTTGTTGCTTTTCTTACATCCACAGAATAATGATAGCTGGAGTTTCTAATTATTTTTCTTAGTATAGTAATATGTGTGAACTACATTTGAATGAGCTCTTACAGTGAGTAAATTTACTCTGAATTTAACCTGCTCAGTCCTTTGAGATACACGATCTTTCTAATTTAGTTGGGTATCATTTAATGTCACACATTTAATTAAATGACTCTGTGTAACATTAAAACTTTGAATCTATTAAAAAATGCAATGTTAGTATAAAAATAAACCAAATCTTCCTTAGATAATGATGTGTGGTGTTCAATAAAGTACAAGAACTGGCTAATGACACAAATACTGGGTCTGTTAATGGTTGGGTTGAAAGACGAGTATATTCTGTTCCTCCAAGTTATAACACAACTGTCATCCAGAATCTGTGTCTTGCTTTGTTTCAAAACGCTGGACCATATGGTATTTGTATTCCAGGCTGTAGGGCACTCCATTTTAAAGCTAACATCTACATTCATATTCTTCATTATGGGATGGTGTCATTTATTATTAGATGTAGAGAAATTCTGGATTATGTTCTCTGTAAAGCAAAAACATCTGTGAATAATTCAAAACAAACAGTTTTTAAAATTTTTTAACATTTTTCTTTACCATTTCTAAATGGTAGTTTTTCAAACAAAAAAATAACCAGATAAAAAAAATGAACTATGCCTAATGAGGCAGATGAAAGCAAATAATTAAAAATTAGAAGACAGAATAGAGAAAAAAACAGGAAATAGTATCAGTATTTATGATTCAAAAAGATAAATGCAATTGACAAAGCTTTAGCTAGCATGGTTATGAAGAAAAGACAGAAGATTCAACCAAAGTCAGAAATGAAAGATTATTGCTACTAATTTTAACACAAAAGATTATAACAAAACACTCTGAACAATTGTTCATGAACAAATAAGATAATCTAGATAAAATTAACAAATTTTTTGAAATAATCTACAAAGACAGAACCATGAAGAAATAGAAAATCTTAACAGATATATTCCTAACAAGGGGATTAAATAACTAATCAAATACCTCCTGATAAAAAAAAATTAAGGATTAGATGACCTCATTTGCAAATTCTACCAATCAAAGAAAAATCAACAAATATTCCTCTAAAAGTCTTTCAAGCGATTGTAGGTAAAAGAATATTTCCAAGTTTATTTTATGAGACCAGCATTACCACGACATAAAAGCTATACAAATGTCATACAAAACAAACAAACAGCTGCCAACCAATGACCCTGATGAATATTGATAAAACAATCTTCAGATAAATACTTGCAGACAGAATTTAAATGAAAGTGAATATGCACTATGACTGTGATCTATTCCTGAAATACAATGGTGGTTCAATATATAAAAAATTGGTCAGTGTAATGTACCACATTATGAGAATGAAGAGGAAAAAACATTATTATTTCAGTTTCCACCAAAAACCTATTTTAAAAATTTTTATTATTACTTTATAATAAAAAGTACTTAGTAAATTGGGACTGAAAAAATAATATCTCAACAGAATAAAGGCTTTCTGTGAAATACCTACTGCTACTATTAAACTCAAGAATAAAAAACTGAAAGTTTTTTATTTAAGATCAGAAACAAGGCCAAGGATTCTGCTCCTGCTAGTTTTATTCAACATAGTACTGAAAGTCTTGACCATTAGTTAATAATAACAAAAGGCATCTATTGCTGGGTGTGCTGGGTGAAGCTGAGGCATGAGGATCAATACTCTACAATAAATATTTGAAATTTCAAATTTAAAAAACAGCATTTCCTGCATGTGGTGGTACAACTTGTAGTTTTAAGCACCTCAAGGGGCTGATTTCAAGTTTGAGGCTAACCTGAGCAACTTAATGAGGCCCTATCTCAACATTTAAAAAATAAAATTAAATTAAATAGGGCTGGGAATATAGCTCAGTGGTAAAGTGCTTGCTTAGCATGTGTTGAATCCATAGTACTGGTGAAAAATATTAATTATAATATTACTGGAGAAAAAATAAGCACTGTGGTATACATCTAACAAATCATGAATAGGACACGTTTGATGTAATACACTGATGCAAGATAGAAAAGAAAATCTAAATAGGAGAATATTTCTCTTGATTGATTGAAAGCCTACATATTCTTAAGCTATCCATGTTTTTCAATTTGATCTAGAAACTCAGTGCAATTCCAGTAAACATACAAAAATTTTAAAATAAGTCCAGATACACACCTTTAACAAAAATTAACTCAAAACATATTGAGGTACATAACATGTCTTAGCTCATAATTATAACAATTAGAGAGGAAGGAATAGGAGACTTTGAGCTTGGTGACAAGGTTTTAGATAAAGCACAAAATTCATAGGACAAAAATCAGTGTATTTGTTTTAGAATTAAAATTTTCTACTCTGTAAAAGACACTCAGAAAACTTAAAAAAATATGTGACAGAGTAGGAGAAAACATTTCCAACCATACAAAACACATAACTGATAAAGGAATTGTGTCCAAAATATATTAAAAATAACCCAAGTAAGATGCCAAAAACTATTAAAAAGAGGGAAAAGCTATGAATAGCTACATTACCAAAGACAATACACAAATAGTAAATAAGCATATGAAAATATGCTGAAATTCATTTGTCTTTAGGTAATCGCAAATTAAAATGCAACTGATCATCTATTAGAATGGCTCAAATCCATAATATTGAAATACAAATTATTATCAAGCCTAGCAATGATGACTTTCATTCATTAATGAAAGAAACATAAAATGATGCCACTACTTCACCAAAAGCTAAAAGTAACCAAGCTATCCTTCAATAGATAAACAGTGTTTCATTTTAGGGAATATCTGTAATATGTTTGGTAACTTTAATAAATGAGCTATCAAACTACAGATGATACTTCAGTTCAAAAGTGTTGCTATCCTAGGTTTTCATTATCATTTTGTTCATCTTTTTTTTTTAGTTCCTCATGTGCTTTTGAATTATTTTGATATATGGTGTTCAATTTTCAATTATTTGGGAGTTCTTTATATAATTAATTACCATTGATTTTGATCCTGAGTGTTGACTCAAAAGTTCAAAATTCCTAAATCAAATATCACAATATTATAATCATAAAATATTAAAATCCCAAATGTTGAAATCCTAAAAACTGTTGATGGTCCAAGGTAATCACTAAGGTTGTTCAGGTCTTCCATATCTGTAACTGACATTTTTAGTCTACTTATTCTATCAATTACTGAGAGAAGGGTAGTAAAATCTCCAATTATTATTAGTAACTTTGAATTTTTCTGATTTGTTCTCCCAATTTTTGCTTTATATATATTTTGAAGCTGTTCTGTTAGTACCATGTAAACTCTAGATCATTTGCCTGCTGGTCGAACTATTCACTGTTATGATATTTTTCTGTTGATCTCTGGAAATTTTCTACATTTCAAAGTCTATTTTACTGTATATCATAATCATGGCAACTGTTATAGTCTAAGTTTGCACGGTACATTTCCTTCTGACCTTTTGCATTATGTATTTCCATATTTAATTGTGCTTCCTTTAAATAATATACAGGGTGCATTTTAAATGAGAGAATTTTTGGCATGTGAATTATATCTTAATATTGTTAAAAATAATATATAGGGTGGTATTACTTTTTGATTTTCATTTGTTTTTTACCTGGGCTACTTAACACATTTATATTAATTAATTTACATGTATTATCAATATAAGTCTCACTTTGCTGGACTTACAAATGTATCCAGCTTATAAATACTCTCCCAGAAGGATACTCATTCTTAAATCGCAGACTTAACTGTGTATTAGAGTCACGTCTACTATTTAGTACTTATTTTTCTTACTTGTTCTTTATTCCAAATGTCTTCCCATTGAATAATTTTTTTAGAATTCCTCATTATTTTTGGTAATGCCTTTTAAGCTACATCCCTATGTCCTGTTTAATGGCCAATTTATGCTCTAAATTTATATAATCTACCTTCAACTAGCATTTTTTGGTTTATACTTATAAATTTCATAAAATACAAAAATGTTAGTATGTTAATATACTTACTGTGCTTTAATACAATATTTGTATTACATTATGTAATAAACATAAGCTATATATAAACATGTAAGTATTCCATATTATAATATCATATATAGCACATTCATAAATACATATTGCACAGTTTGAAATAAACATATAGGTTACTTCTATTAGGGTAAGTACATATAAAAACACATAACAACAGACATAAAAATACTGCTTTAGTCCATAGCCTTTTGAAGAATTTAAAAATATACATAGCAAACTTTGTATTTATCTGTATTGTTCTTTCTGAAGTTAAAGACAAATTCTCTCAGCTTTAGTTTCTCTGAAATGTCTATTTTATCTTGAGTTTTGAAGGATATTATCATGGTTTCAGAATTCTAGGTTGACAATTTTAACACTAGGTTAAATTTTAACACTTCAAAATGTTCCATTTTCTCTTGGTCTCCATTGTTTCCAATGAAAAGTTAACTGTCATTCATGTAATTTTTTTTAATATACCACGTTATTTTTCTTTGAATCCTAATTAGATTTCTTCTTTGTCATTGCTTGAGAACTTTGAACTACTAGTATGTGATTTTCTTGTTTATTTAATCAACTGTTTTCATTGAGTTTCCTAAATCAGTGAGTTGCTGTCTTTCATCATTTTTGGAAAAGATTCATCACGTATTAAATCTTACATGTCTAATTTTGACATTTATTATAGTTTATGTATATGATGTATATGTTTATGTATGTTTCTTCATATATACATATCTTGATCTTTTCTAGTTTTCAGTCTAATGTTCATGCATTCACATTTTATTACTTCACTTTTTTATAACTTCTAAAATCTTGTGCAGGATATTTGTATAAAAGAATACAGAGACTGAAGTAACTATATTCATTCCAGGGGAAAAAATAACCCTTCTTTTAACAGGCCACTTGTTGGATGGATGTATTATAGAGGCAATTTGATCTGCAATTAAGCATAGTCTAGGGTTGGTTTCAATCTTAATTTAAAGAGGTTTACTACTGACTTCAAATATTTTGAGGTCAGAGTAAGGATTTTACCTTCTGAACTCTAGAGAGATTCTGGAAATCTTGTGCTTTGTCTGAAAAGCTTTGGATGAACTCTTAACTTTTCTTCCCTTCCCTCTTCTCCACAGTTTCTTTCTGCGGTTTTGGTTACCCATGGTCAACCTTGGTCTCAAAATATTTAAAACAATATTTCAGAAATAAATAGTTCATAAGTTGTAAGTTGTATTATTTTATTTATATGTTATTGTTGATATAGCATGCCTAATTTATAAATCAAACTTTATCATAGATATGTTTGATAGGAAGAATGTAGCAAATGTAACATTTAGTATTCATGATTTCGTCCAGTCATCTAGGTGTGGGGGTGACTTGAAATATATTCCCTGTGGCTAAGAAGACACTACCTTTGAGATCTCCATAAGGAAGCATCAGAACTACTTGACTTGGGTACATATTTGTTCAACCACAAGTCTAATGTTTTGCCACCCCACATGCAGGTGGCAAAAATTCGTTAAAAGTTCAGTTCTTTTCTCTTTATTTCCAATTCTACCACCAATCAGAACAGTAGTGGATATCTTTTCTACTGTGAAAATTACACTCTTCTCTAGCATTTAGTTCATTAAAGTCTATTTTTTCAGTTCTTTGGTACATAAATAAAATCTATGATTTTTCTTATCTTCCAGCTTATTTTTAGTTCATAGTGTTACTCGTTTATGTTCTTGCTTGTAATGATGCCAACTTGCTTTTCTTTCTTTGTAAGTGCATTTTTTACTTTTCCTGGCAGACAAGTTTTTTTGTATGTTTTACCTTTAAAATCCAATAATTTAATTTTGATAGCTCAGAACTCATTATTTTTCAAGTAATTATTCTAGTTGGTTTTTGTTTTGTAACTTAAATATTAGTTTTATCCTATTGTTTTTTCTTCTTCTTTAGAAATGCCAGAACTTTATCATACAAATGTAGGAATTTTTTTTTTGTACTAGAACTTGAACTCATGACCTCACTCTTGCCAGACAGGCCCTGTGCCCCTGAGTTGTATCCCAGGCCCTAAATATAGGGAATTTCATTATGTCCTTTTTATCTACTATACTATAGCCATTTTACCTAATTTTAAGTTTTATTTTCACCCTCTTGTTTGTTTTCCTTCCATTAGCCAATGTTCTTTATTGTACTTTTGGTTAAATATATTCTACCTCAGATGATTTATAAGCTTTATATCTGAAATAATTTTCCCAGTTTCTTTTTATGTTTCTGAGTTTAGCAAAATCTTTCACAATTTCCTCATTTTTTACGTATTTCTTGCCTAAGTTTTTAAAATAAATAATCTTTAAATTAATACAAGCAGTCAAGTAAAATGAGCAAAACAATCAACAGAGCAAAATGATTTAATGACAACAAAAAGACTCACAACAGAAAAAGACCACAGATCTACTATGCGCTAATGACCTGAAAGAAAAAGGTGGAAAGAAACAGCACACAAACTGATAAAAATTGTTCTTCAACTTGAACAGTAAAAATGAAAGTTTAAGAATTCTATTTTAATTAGTAATTTAGATATATGTATATGCAGTACCTTTCTTCTTAAGTTTAATTTAGAAAAATCCTAAAGAACATAACATATTTTTATACATTTTTCTGATAATTATTCAATGACTTTTATGTGTAAAGACTGCGTGGGATACAGAAAAAGGTAGTAAGTGCACTCAAACCCCTAATACCTGCAGTATCAGGCTTTTAGCTCTGGTCAGCCATATTGTACACATGAGTGTTAATTTTGCTTCCTGTACCATAAAAGTACTTACCATCTCAAAGTTCTAGAGGCTGTAATTCTGAGATTAAGATGTTATTAGGACTCTATTCCTCCTAAAAGTGGTAGGTAAGGATCTGCTCTAAATATATCTCTTAGCTTATGGTAGTACTTTGACTTATGCTGAATTACTATAATCTTCACATGGTATTCTTCTTGTACTTGCCTTGTCTCACTTTCCCCCTTTTTATAAGAAATGCTAGTCCTATTGGGTTAAGATCAACATTAATGGTATCATACTAATTTAATCATCTGCAATAAACTTTATTTTCAAATAAAGTCACATTCACAGGTATGGAGTCAAGACTTAAATATCTTTTGGGGTAACACAGTCTGTCCTATATCACTAGGAGAACAACACCTGAGATTTTCGGGGTAGGTTTTTAGTTCCCCATTCAAGGTAAGTAAGCACTTTTAATTCTGAAAAGAAACTCCAGATAATATTGTCTGTGTTGCACCACTTCTAGGCCTGGGATCTAGTACAAGGATCTCTTAACCTTGATACAATGTAGCTTTCCAAGACTGACTACAGATTTTTAAAGTTTCCCCCCACATATATGGAAACTGAAGTTTATGGTACTCTCATTCCCTAGCTGTGTTGAAGGGATGACTATGGCTGGTTTTTATTTTTATTTGCTCTTTTTATTGATCTATGTGGTTTTTGAAGACTGCTTGGAGAAATTCAGGTTTGAGTATCCACTGTTATGGGAATGAGAAATATTTATGAAAATGCATAATAGCATCAATATAAAAATTCTAAAATTCTGTTAAAAATTATTTCAGTCAGAAAATATTGACTAACTGCATCCTATTCGATGAGCTGAGTATTTGTTTTCATATTTTGTAGGAGTTGTGCTAAAAATAGTATAAAGCATTTGGTGGTCAGAGTTTAGTCAAAATGGGTGACTTGAGTAGCCAACTAGACACATATGATTGACTTCTAGCTATTCTGATTCATTGAAAACCCAAATGTGTTTATTATTAGTTCCCCTTTCCATTCATGTATGCAATATATTCACAGAAATATGACACAGGAGATAATGTGAACATAATTGTGAATTTAATAATGTGTAAGCTCACTAAAATTGATCTACTTCTAGGCAATCCCACCGTGTAATCTGAACAGAATATTGGACTACCTAAATTTTAGGGACATCCATGGGATTGTATTCATTTACCTCATGGCTCTTTTTGATGCCTGGATGAGACTTTCTCTTGGACCAACAGACTCTAACACCTCTTCTGGAATCAATTCCAACTGATGATGAGCTACATCTGGCCTGTGAAATGAAAATAGCAAAGCCTTTGATTGAATCCAAGTTAAGTGGATCTACATCATCTGCTCAGTCAACTTTTGCCAAGATGAATGATGCTGTGTCAGTGTTCCTTAATTTCAGAGGTGGATTTCCCTCTTTAAAAACAAAGTGTTTTCCCCAACATAAGCAATGAAAGGAGAAAAAGAGCCTGCTGTGTGTGCAAAAATGCATTTTGGCTTCTCTATATATTTGGAAACAAAAACTCTAAAATAACCTTACTTGAGCCCTTTTTACTTTTTTTGGATCCTTGCCATTCTAGCCCTTATCAAGTTGCACAAGGGGGCTCTGTAGTTACAAAAGCTCTGGGGAAAGTGAGTCATTTCCTTCCATCTTAGTATCTGAAGGGACCAAACAAGGAGAAAACTGTGACAAGAAATGAGAGAAACATGAACTTCCAAGAAACTATGAGTATTTTCTAGTTTTTTAAACTATTAGCACAGATTAGAGAATGTCCCAGAAGGAACACAAATGGTCACATTAAGCAGAGGGAGAAAGCTGAAGCCTTTGAAGTTTGTTTTACAAATTTGGTATGTCCAATTTCCCACACAGAAGAGCAATAAATACAGAAAGGAAAATGAGCTGAAAATAGATGTTTTCAAAACTCAAAAATCACCCAGCTGTGGTGCTGATGCTGTTATGGTGAAGGTTTCAGGGCAGATCACAATATCTAAAGCCTATTCCAGGCCTATCTAATCTACACATGGACAAACAGAAGTTGGAGACTTTGCTATAGGTTGCTAAAGGATCACAGTAAAAGCTTTGTGGGGTAACTTAACTGACTGTGTTGTGGTGTAGTGATTACTGGTATAACACCCAGTCTCTAATCTTCGAACAACCCGTGATCCAACTGAGGTCACATCAACATTAACTTTCAAGTTTTCCTTTCTCGTGGCTTCATCAGACGAACTGTAGGGCTTCCATCTCTGCAAAGTTTTTCTAGATTATGTACGGATATTGAGCATGTCCACATCAATTTCTAGTGCCAAGGTATGATGTTTTTACCTACTAGTTTTGTATACTCTGTAATTTTTAAGATTCTCTAATGTCACATATTTCTTCGTTTTCTGTTAACTTTGCTATTATCCAGGAGACAGGGGGTTGAATTGTCTCCTAAAGACAGAGTTGTCACATTAACATTTAACTCTACATAGTACCTTTCTCTCTTAAATTAATTTAACTGAGCTTGCTTTTGTCTGCTTCCTTAAATCCTCTCTGTACTGCAATAAAGTATGTAACAAAACAAGTAAAAGAAAACCTGAAAAGTCCATAGATTGAGCTGTAAAGGAACCTGGGTAGTGAGCTACAAGCTGAGATTAAACAGGGCTTAGAAACTTTAAAACCTTGTGGTAAAATGTATAAACTGTATGTTTATAAATTACATGCTAAATTCATTCATAAATTGTGTAAATCTACTTTTAAAGTGAAAATTAATTGATGATGTGAACAGTAATTGAGACCATGAAAATCAGACTTGCAATGCGGAAAAAATACACCAACATGCAGAAGTTAAATTTGAAAATCTCTTTCAGAATTCAGAGGAAATGTTCAAAGACATTAAAATGATGGACAATTTTTGAATATGTAGTCTGAAGATTCAATACACAAAGAATGTCTCTGAAAAAAAGACAAACTACATATCAGTAATTATGGCATAACACTAGAAAAGTTCCCTGAGCTAAAGGAATGTAAGCATGCACATTGGAGATACCTATCATAAAACAGTTAAAATTAATGAGAAGAAACAAATACCAAAGTAGATCCTATTGAAGTTTTAGGGTTGTAAGAAAAAAAAATACCCTCTAAGT
>RJWT010024396.1:0-16494 GCA_004365215.1 Cuniculus paca | reverse complement strand
CAGATGATACACTATGTGCACTGCACTTGCTGGCACTGCAAACAAACAAACAGCAAACCCATAAAAAACAAAGCAAACAATCCTACCACTTGGAAGGCTGAGGCAGGAGGATCGACATGAGAGTTCAAGGTCAGTCTGGGCTACAAAGTGAGTTCAAGTCCAGTCTGAATGCATAATGAGATCCTGTCTCAAAAAGGTTAAAAAAAAAAAAGAAGAAGAAGAAGAAGTCTTGAGTGGAATGTAAAGTACATATTTTCCCTAAAACAGTGGAAAGATATCCCCAGTGGTAATCTGGCAAAATACAATACTTGCCATTGTAATTATAATGTCTGTTGAATTAAGAGTATCTAAAATGCAGCTGAGTTGGCTGGTGATTATTAAGCTGCACTGACAACCTGGAGACAGGTGACTAGAAATTTAAGGCAACAAACAGAGAAGTAAAGTTTATAAATGCGACATAAAGAACCTTCTTTTTATTTGATAGCTTACAAAAAATGCCCTTAACCAGCATGGGGAGAGCAAACAAATTGAAGAATAGACTTACTACTTATGAAGACTCACTTCTAGAGAGGTTTAAATACCTAGCTGAGGCAAGTGTTTTGTGATCTTATTAAAATGCGCTGCTGAATTATTCCCAATATTACTGAAAAGTTTAGTAGTGAGGTTAACATTTCTTTATATTGGCCGTGGATATCAGGAAATATAAATTCCCTAAATAAATAACATTTTCAAATTAATGTCACTATATGAAAATGTAGTTATAAATCTATAATTAACTTTATTCATATTAGAATAGTTTTAATAAATCAACCACAGTCTTAACATGAATTTATGTTCTAAATATGAAACATCTCATGTGTGATATGATAATCTAATTCAAAACTACATGAAATTACATTTTAGGAAAAAGCCACAAGAATATAGTCTACAATCTTTTCACTGCCAGAAAGTGATTTTGTATAATTCAATATTTTAAAAGTACACTTTTTTTTATTTTTATCAGTTCTATGCTCTGAAATGTAGTGTGATACACCCATAATACAGTTTTCATAGCTAGAAATAATCTAGTTCTATTAGTGCAGATCTTTCAGATTACTTGAAACATGAAACATAATATTGATTGAAGAATTAAGAATTAATAACACAGTGGCAGTAGCAGAAAAAAAGAAATATTTAATGTATATTTATGAGAAGATAGATGAAGATTATAGAGAAACTCCAAAATATTGTATATAAAAAATAGCATGGAAATATTTTTGCTTCCTACTACTGTTTCAACCAGAAAAGAAAAATCATGATTTTGTAGAGAATAAATGCTTCTACATGTTTAATGGAAGTGTAAATTGATGCAACTATTATGGAAATCAATGTGTAGATTACTCAAAAAATTAAACAGATAAATTTCATTTGAATCAGCTATTTCCTTTCTAGCTGTCTTCCTCAAATAGTTAAAGGCATCATACCACAATGATATATGGGTATGCATGTTTTTGGCAGCACAATTTATAATAGCTAAATATTGATAACAGCCTATATGTCTATCAACTGATGAATGGATAAAGAAATGTGGTATTTATACATAATAGAGAGCTACTCTGCCATAAAGAAGGTAAGTGATTTGTAGGAAAATGAATACCTATTGAGACTATCATGTTAAATGAAGTAAATTAGACACACAACTTTACATATTATATCATTACTCATATGAAAAATTCAATAGGCAAAGTATAAAAGAAAAGCAATATGAAAAAAAAAAGATAAAAGGTTATTATAATCCAGTATTGACAATAATCCAGGTATAAAAGTGTACCTTGATTAGTATCATTGTCTTATGTGTTTAACTGGCCTATTAGTCTGGTTGTTAATATGCATATTTTATAATTAAATTTATGAGGTCTCATAAGATAAATAAATGAATCTGATGCTGACAAAATAAAAGATGGTAGAGGAAAGAAAGGAAAAGAAACAGAATTGAAATGTGTTAAATACATATACCAGTTCTCTACAGTGAAGGTAATCCTCAAGTACTGCAAACCTTATACTAAATAAAATTTTAAAAATAATTTAAAAATTGAAAAAACAAAATAAAATGAAATTCCACTGGATATTAGAAAAGATAATTCACAGTAGCATTTCAGTAATCATGAGAAACATTTTATAAGCAAACATACCTAAAATGTGAAACCCATACCATTTGCCTACGCTGACTACTTTCTAAAGAAATTCTAAAATGTAACATTTTTACATTTTGCCAGCTCTAGAATCAGGAAGTCTCTTAAACATATCTTACAATAACACTGATCTTTTTCTTTTTCTTTTTTGCCTTTAACACCTCTGAATTCAGAGAATACTTGATAATTACTGAAATCTTAGATAAAATTAAAACAAGTAGACAGTTGCATAATATGCTTATACAATTTTATGTGTATTTCTTTGTGTTTGGATGGCAAAGGTAGAGAGAAATCTGAGTATCATACTTTTCACATGCTGTTTGCCTCATGGTGATTGCATTACTGTAAAAAAAATGGTTTTGATGTATTATCACTCTTTAAAATGAAATAGGTTTAGCAAGGTGAGGGAAGGTTACATTCATATAGGTTAACAGAGAAATGACGGTTTTCTTAGACATTTTATTATGAACTGAAGAGTATATAAGTGGAGTGCTGCATTAGTGTTTTCTCTTTCAGCTTATTGCACATTTGTTTTTCTTATTTCACTTGGTGTGAGTTATTTGCCTTGAACTATCTAAAACCTTACAGCATTGTAAGAATGAGACTCTTTTAGGGATCAAATAGTGAAAAAAAAGAGAAAAGAAAAGAATTTCTACAAACAGACACAGAAATCTTTTTTTCTATTACAAATAGGTTTTAAAACTGAATAGGATTGAAATCTTAGTTTAGGAAACTATGAAAATAAAAACATTTTATTATATAATACTCACTTGTTTTAACATTTTTATAATCCCTCAGCCTTTTAGACAAACTGTTAATAGAGCTATCAAAAACTAACATATAACCCAAGAGACAGAGATTTAAAAGAAAACTATATAATAAAGAAGAAGAGAATATAGATCATTGTATTCTTCAGAAATGAAATGATGCTAACTCTAATAGAATTACATAAACATATGACTCCACTTAAAACTTCTAAGAGGCAAAAACTACATATGGAAATAAAGACGATCCTAGAAAAATTTTGATTTTTTTGAATCATAATATAAATGATGGGCAAATTTTTACAAGAAATCAAGAACAGATAGCTTTGTGGGATTTTATTGATGAGAAAGCATATCCTACTGAAAATGAGGACATGGATAGAAAAAGCTAAAACACAAGTTTTGAGTTATTTTTTCATGACTTACAATTTTTCCTTGTATGAGGATTTCTTCCTATTTGATTGGATTGTAATAGTGCTAGTTATTCCATGCAGTACCTAGAAGGCAATGTGTCATCTCTTCAATTTTTCTTTTGTGGCTCTTTGTATTCCAGCTGTTATTTGCCAGGTAGAGAATCTGACTGCAGACAAACTTTCAAAAAACTGTAAAGTGCAAGTCCTTAAGAATTTTCTACACAATATTCTTTTACTGTGATTTCTCAAACAAAGCAGTAGCCTCATTTTTCACTATTCTGGTTTTTACTTTTCACAAAACAACCATTGTGTTTCTCATTGTCCCACAAAATCCTCAAGGATGATAAAAAATATTCCAGTATTGACAATTCTCATGGACCATACTAACATTTTTTTATATTCTCATCAATGCATCTTAAGCCTCATGTTTTAGTTATATTTATTTTCTGGTGGAAAGCAAAACACTAATAATTAAAGAAAAATCACAATGAATAAGTTTGTCTAAAGATTTTTATTTATTAAAGAATTTTTATTTACTTTTTAATATTTTCTTAAGGCATTCAAGCAATGAAAAAAAATTGAAAAAAGGCAGACGCATTAAGCCTATCCTTTAAAAATTCCTCGTAGCATATTTTAATCTAAAATAGTACTCTAAACTCTCCCAAAGATATTTTAGTCATGTTATCATTTTCTAAAGTTATGTTTCATTGTGTTACTGGAAGACAATACATTATGTTGTCAAATAACTTCACAAAGCAGAAGCTTAACTTATTATACAAAAGTTTATTAAGCATTTTAAGAGGTATGTATGATATAATGAGCTTTCCAAATCAATTTGCTCAGGGACATTTCTCTTTTTGTGCCTAGATTTTTCAAATAACAAGGTGGCAGACTGCCTTTCAGCAAAAAACTCACATTCAATAATAACAGCATTTCTGAACTCAGTGGAATATGGGTGAGTATTTCTTTTGACTCACCTGTTCAGTGAGCTAACGAGAAAAAGATACTGCCTGTGAGCAAATTTGATGTGTGGATACTAAGACAAAGTTTAATTTAAAGTCATTATTTACCTTCTTATGGTGGTCATTATTTTAAAGTAAGCAAAATCCAGAGTTGTCTAATAGGACTAGAAATCTTTATATGGCCAGGCCATTTATTTCAGTCTGAGAAAATTTTATTTCAGCACATCTATTTTAGATACTATTCCACCATTATATTTAAACAATCAAGAACTATTATGACTCTGCTTTTAAAATTTTAAGTTCTTAAAATTCCTTAACAATTTTTTTTACTAAATTTTGACTTTCATTTTATTGTATATCTAACCTGTAAACCTACCTATAAGCACTGTATGACTGCCATTCAATTTTAGTCCATAATATTGTTATACTTTACACATACCATAAATAGAATTTCTCTCTCAATTCAGGATAAAATGTTAAAGTGTTTGTGTCTCTCACTACACTAGGATGTTTGCCTTGTTTTTTTCTGTAGTTTGTTAAATGATATTTATGCATTTGTCATACAAATCTATGAATAAGTGAATTGGTAAACATCATGTACTAACAGGAAAGTAGATAAAATTTATAGTTAAGAAATTGTACCACATATTAGGGACTTGGAAATAAATTACTCTGTAGCACAGATAATTTTTTTAGAATACAAAGTGATCAAATAAATTTAAGTTTAGATTTTTCAGCATATTCTGACTCTGAGACTAAAGATTAGGTAAAGTTAATAAACTTATGCCAAGCCAATTTTTTAATATTTGTTTCAACTCCATCATTTCATCACTAAAGGAAAAGAGGAAAAGACAATAGGGGAAACAATTTTCTTTAAAACCTTAGCAACGTAACAGTTATGTCATTGTCATGAAATCAATGACAAAGGTACAGCCAATTGCAGACAAAACAATCAAAGCACTTGAGAAGGTCTGAGGTATAAAAGACCATTTGAACTGTACTGGAGACTCATAAGTTATATTTCATTTCTTTCAGTACATTGTGAAAAACCTAGTTACCAAATATGGAAAAAAAACTAAGATGCTTTTTGAAAACGAATAATAATAAATATGAGAACCTTGTCCTTAACACAAATTAAGCCAGTTTAGATAAATGAATCTGATACTTCAACAATATACGGACCTTGTCAATAACGATCCTTGTTTAATTATGCTTTATTTATTCATTTTTATTTTGAAGAGAATAAAACCAAACAAAATTAAACAGAATAGAATCAATCAAAACAAAACAATGAACATGACACAAGACTTCAAACAAGGTAAAAGGAAATCAGTAATGGCTACCATAGTGCCCCCTGTTATCTTCAAGCTAAGTGCCCATACAATCAGGCATAATAAAATTAAACAAAACAATTATGCTTTACTTATACAAAAGTTTCAACATTTTATTCTCATCCCTTGTCCCTGGTTTGAGTCCTTGCCAATCATCAAGAATTTAACAAATAATTTTATTGATTGTAAAATTTTCTAGGATTTGCTGGGATATTAACCCCTTTCATCGTACAGAGATGTATTTTTTCAAATAATTGACTATTTACTAGAATTGACTACACCATAGAAAGAACTCAAATGAGTAAAGTGTAGGAAGGAAATTAGAAAGTTTTCAACGCCTTGAGTGCTTGCTACATGTTGTTGTAGAAGGATAATAGCTACAGTAATAATTAGTTATGAAATTATATTCATTTGTTTAATCTTACAATCCTCATTAGATCTTAAAACATTAAGACAGTAATTATTAGTTATGAAGTTATATTCACTTGTTTAATCTTAAAATCCTCATTAGATCTTAGACATTAAGGCAGATATTAAAGTTATCTAGGTTTCTATTTCATTTATTTAAAATAATAGGTGATAACTTTTCCTCAATCAATAAATATTTCAGTCATAGAGATATTTGGGAATAACTCTGAAAAGCAAGGCAATTATCTTCAATTTAATATTACTGATTTTCTGAGGTAAATTTCAGAAATTTTGGTATCAGCTAAAATTTTTAACTTACCTGAAATGAATTTAAATATGTATATATGTTCATATACATATTCATATATGTACATATATATCATGTACCTATGAAATATATATTTATAAATGTCAAATAAACATTAAATACAATAAAATACTATTTTATAAACAAAGCAGACACATACCAGCAAAGATGTATCACTTTTACAGACAGTGGTGATACACTCTGAGTTCCTCCATAAAGTATTTGGTTAGCTTTATAAGCCATAATACCAATTATTATTGGAATAAAATCTAGTATTGATGAAAGCAATATTATTTTTTTCTTTTTAGTAATAAGTTATGATAATTGCTTATTGTTATAAAGATATCAATGAACATATAAAATATCATTTCAACAAATACATTCTCTGTGATTTCATTAATCTTAAACATAGCTAATGAAAAATGTATTTCCTTACTGTTTTGCTTCTTCAACTAAACTTTCATCTACGTTAGTACAACTATTTTCGATAACATATTATTTTGCTAAAATGAAGTCCTTCGCTTCGCAGTTTTATCATCCAAAAATCTCCATCATCAAGAAAAATTCTAAGTTCAATTTAGCATTATTTAGTCTAGGAAGAAACAAATGAACAAAATACTAAATTACTTTAGTTTGTGATATTCCCAGGTCTTTTTCTATATTTGGTTCCCCCATAAATCTTATATGTGTTATGAATTTCATTAACTTTTATCAAAGTCTGCCAGTGTTTTGATGTATTAAACAAAGAATATATTAATAGGATAGTAATTACAAATGTTAGGAGGCATATTATAGACTGATCACTGAAAATGTACTTCAATAAGTGTTTTCATTCTAACATAATTTGAATACTCTGTCATATCAAGATAAAAACTTTTAAATTCATATCCAATATCTCCTTTCTGTGTGAATATACTCACATTTTCCATTATTTTATGTTACTTGTCATATATGGCAGATTCCTCTTGTACAAATTATAACAGGAGCATTTTGCATATTTCATTTAAACAATCAACAATATTGGTAAAAAAAAAAAGAGTACTATCTTTTTAAAAATGATTAACAAGTTACTCAGAATATACAGACTGGTCTGAGAATGGATTTCCCAACATTCAAAGACAGGACTATGATGGATGTCTATATTTTACTCAGTGAGTAAAGATTTCCCTACCAGCAATGTTATATCAATTTCTACTAAATGTTTGAAACATAGGAAGTCAAGTAGCACTCATTATAATCTTTGGCTTGCTTTACATAATTTTAAAGTATCAGGAAGGTGAACACTAGTATTGTAAGTTCACATAGAGCAAAATTACTGACAAAATCTAAATATAAATTTGACCCACATTGGTTTGGCAATAATTGTGTTGACATTTACTGCAGAGCTCATATATTTTGAAAACAAAGAAAATATTACACCACAAGCAAACAAAATATATTTATAAGCAAACCTAAAAGAAGCTATTTTAATAATTTTATTGACACATTTTCTTAAACACAAACTGCTGATTTTCCCAAAGAGAAAGAATAAGGACAGAAGCAAAAGAAAAAAATTAGCATGACGGTATGGGAAAATAGATACCTGTACTGCAGAAAAATTTTTAATGCTCTTTATTTTAACTGATTATAAAAAGTAAGAGATTTTTAAAGAGAAAATTATTTCCTGGAGATTAAAAGAATAAGACCTTGAAAATTTCTTCAAAAATGTAACTATTATAAGTAGTTAATGATCTAAAAATGTCTTAAGAGTATGCCATATTAGCCCACAAGAACATATGAAGGTAGAGACAATAGTTTTATGGGGTAGATTCCAAATGTTCTCATAATTATTAAGAGTGTATTAGATGTTAACTTGAGCTGTTCAGAAGTTTACAGTATAGTCTGAATCATAAATATTGTTTAAAGAAATCAGAATACAAAATACTGTCTAAGTAAGGCTAGATGAGAAGCTCATCAGCAGAATGGTACAGGTATGATGTTACAGGATAAAGAGGGGGAGAATGAGTATTTAAATGCATCAGAAAATATACAATTAACATTTCACATCTTTTTTCATTGGAATGAATATATATATACATGAAGCCTTGTAATTTACTTATCAACACCAGATAATATGAGAATGATATTATCAGTATAAACAAGGGAATGCAGTTTTCTATTTAGGAAATATCTAAATGTAGAATCCAAGGCTCTCAAACAGAGAATAACTGCATGGACAGTCAGAGAAACAAAATAAAAGGATCTCAGGAACACTGTTCATTCACCATTCCAGCAGCTCTCAAGTTTGAATGTGTATCAAATTCATGTTAGAGCTGTTCAACCAACTATCTGAACATTCGACTGTCAGTCTAGGGTGATATCCTGAGAACTTCTGTTTCTAAGGTAATCTAAGGGCATGCCATTGCTGTTCTTCTGGAAACCACTCTTAGGTAGCCATTTTTCACCCTGACACAGGTACCAGAAATGATATTGGATTCACCCAGTAAAGAGGCCACTGTGAGTAATGCATAGAGGTGTGTGACCCTTACAGACTTCTAACAAGGAAAGGCAAACTAAGGAACATATCGTTCCCTGCGTTTGAATGACTGATAACTGTAACATTAGGAAATGTACTTAAACTCTCAAGCTTCTCTGTCTTCAGCTATAAGGTATTCATGAAATTACTCCTTATACTGAAGTTATAGTTATAATTAAAGCAATCTGCAATAATGTGTTAGCACAGTGACCAGAAAAAATTATTCAATAAACATTAGCTACTTTTAGTATGAATTATGGTTGTTTAATTTGGAATACAATTATTTAATTAATATTGGGGCACAAAATAAACACACTTCTCAGAATTTCCCAATTTGCTATTCCCATGAAGATTAATTCTCACTTTTTTTGTTACCAGTGGCTCTTCTATATATACAAATCTTTCAGTTCTCAGCATCAGAAAGGAAATTTGATTTAAAGGAATTCATGTATTTTTACTGCCCAGGCATAAAGTATTAGATATAAAAAGGAAATAAATTAAGAAAGTTCCTCATTCCATGGTAAGATTTTTTTCACACATTACGTCTTTGATCAACAATGCAATGTACATAGTTTTTCATATCACAGTATTCCTCTTTTATGTACATAAATATCTCAATACTTATAACTTCAATCTTGGATATAGAACAACTGTTATCTAGAGAAATATATTTGGCAATTGTTCAAAAATGTACATGTGTGAATGATATATAAAAGTATGCATTTTGGCATAAGTTTGTGTAAATTTCCATTCCAATATATGAATACAACTTCTTTAAAAGTTCATGACATGCTTTTTCTAACTTCCCATAGGTTAGAAAAAACAGCTACCTTATCTCAAGCAAGAAAATTATTAGCTACTCTGGTGCATCCTTGATTGTAGAATGAGATGCGAATTATAAAAATTGGAAGGTCAACGTAAGATTACTTCATGAATGTAGTGTAAATTGGTGCCAGACACGGGAGGACCACTAGAATGTAATAGCTGGTATTATTCTTCTTCTTCCATTAATTCAGGATTAGGAACATATCAAGGAAGAAAAGCACTACTTTTGTCATTGAAATGTGATCTGAAATTTTTATACTGACCTTGTGCTGACCTTTTAACCTTTCATTACCAAATAGTAAATTTAAATCTACTTTGTAGCTCATTGATATTTGAGTATATTTTCAGCTTTGTTTTTGAGTTTCTCTTGTATTAAATAATCTGTCACAGATACTCTGTTGCTGAGTATAATAGTCTCTTTATTTTAAAAATGAATCACACTATATTATTTGCTCATATCTCTAACACATCTCATTTCCTTTCTGTTTCTCTCTGTGTATAGTGGTGTTCAAGGCTGACAATTTAGTATAATAAGTTATTTTAGTTAAACGTCTGTTTACTATCTTTGTCTGAATCAGTATGATTGAGGTTCTCATGGATGACTTTTTCAATATGAAACAAATTCAATACTAGTGATAAAGAGCTATGCGTTGATGGCAGGCTGGAACTTTCCTGCAGCAATACTCTGTGCTGCTCTTTACGATTGCAGAATCTTTTGTTCAGCTTCCTGGATATTGCTAATGTTCATGGAACTGTACCAGATTACTGTAAATCAATCTGGATTAAAATTATTTTTTACACTTAATGTTTCTGAATATTATGGTTTTTCATAAAAGCATGACTATGCTACCATTACTTTATTTATTCTTCCAGTGTTTTTCTAGTAATATCATGATTTCTTATTTCAAAAATATTATTTTTGAGAAAAACAGCATCTGTTAAAATAATAATTATACATTAATGTTTTGATTTATATCAGGATGTATGAAAGAACTTAGATGTGCATGTATGTGTCCACATGCAAAAAATTTATATGGAAGTCTGGATATATACATAAAATTAGTAAGGGCTTTACATTGTCCTTTTGTAGAAAATTTCATTCCAACTTATAATCTCTGGAAACCACTAACATGTTCTTTCCATAGGTTTCAACTGTTATACAAAACATCTCTATAGTTAAAGTAACACTTTAAGATAATGTGTACAGTCATTTTGTGTGATGTGTTAAATCCAAGGTTTACAAGAATTAAGTACTATGCCTCAATCACACGGTCCATATTATACACTAATTACTTCTGTAATTAGTAACAATAAGCATGATAAAATAAACTCGTATGAATTTCAGAAATGAGAAAATTATGTTTATAATAAAATCTAAATAATAATTTAGTTAGCTTGGTGAAAAGCCACCAGGTTCACAGCTTTTTTCCATGCTTTGCTATGAGGCAAAATTTTTTATGTAAGGCTATAAATCTTACAGTCCTCCACACCGAACTAACATGATCATGAAATTATGATCAAGAAATCATTTGCCTATACAAATAAGATTGACATAGACACGAACATATTTACTCAAATGTCTAAAAGAAATTTTCTTTTTCTTTTGAAGACCTAGATACTTTTGAAAATTTGTTGAAAAAAATGTTTTCTTTCATATTGTCAGCATTACCTACCATTAAATATTTTAAATTAATTTTTATTTTGAGATAATTTTAGATACATACCAAATTGCAAAAAATGATAGATATGTCTCACACATCTTTTCTCCACTTTTCATAGAAGTACAGTATCACAACTGAGATATTGAAATGGATGAAACAAGACACACTATATCCAATATCACAAGAATGTTTTACATTGCCTTTTTATAAATACAACCATAACCCTCATCCTTAACCCCCAAAAGCCTCTGGTATGTTTTCCATTTCTGTAGTTTTGCCATTTCAGAAATATTATATACATGAAATCATGCAATATGTGGCCTTTTCTGATTGGCTTTCTTTCACTCAGCATACTACCACCGAGATTAATCTGGGTTGTTCTATATACCAAGATAAGAAGGAAAATGCATTATGTTTACCCATGTTTTTGCTTTTTCCATTATTCTTCTTTTCCTATCTGATGTTCCAAGATGCTTTCTTGAATCATGTCCTTTCTCTTTTTAGCATTTTGTTTAGTTATTACTTTAAAGTACGTTGGTGTCATAGTCTCTTAGGTTCACGTAAGAGTGTCATGATTTCCCCCATATTCATGGATGATATTTTCTCTGAATGCACATTCTGGTGACAAAAGCTTCATTAATGGCAGTACATTTCTTAACATTTTAACATAGAAATCCTAAGAAAAAATAACACTACATAAATTGTAGACTTTGAAATTTGTAGAATGGACTGTTAAGAAATGTTAGAAGAAGATTCACATATTTCAAAACAATAAAAAATTACCAGCCAGTTTGATAATGGCCATGTTAATATTTGCTGTCTAATCATTTCTTTCTAAGTACAGAAAGGCTCCATAAGACATGATACAATGTAATAATTTTTAGTCAATGCTAATATTCTCTGTCTGCATTTAAAAGCATCTCTCTGCTAAGAAAGTCCAGTTTTTAGTTTATAACAACTCTATTTCTTCCTCTTGTGTCTGTAGCTCTTCCTTCTGATTTTTATTGCTACCTCAGTTTCTTAGGTTTTTCTGACATTCTCAATCATATATTCTTCCTCTCTGATCTTATTTACTCCAATGGCTTAATGAAATGTTTTTTTTCCCCAAAAGTTTGCCTGTAATTTTTTTGGTTAGTCCAGGCTCACGTTTCCAAGACTTCCGTTTTAAAGCCAGAGACACTACTTAAATCTGTCTAAAGCAAATCTCATCTACTTTCAGATGTGAACTTCTTTGGTTCCCCGTTGAATACAGTATCAGTAAAGGTCCTATGCCTTTAAAGTTTCAATGCTTTAGCAGTTTCTGAGTTTGACAGGCAGGAGATTAACTAATTCTTAATTTTCCCTCATTACCCTAAATAATATCTCTTAAAAATATTTCTAGTGTATGTTATAAGAAATTTTCATTTCAGTATTTATCTGTAATTAATTTAAATTTTATTTTTTACTGAAGTTAAAGATAATTTAAAATTTGCTTCTCAAGTTTGACCCCATAAATTCACAATAAGCTAATATTGCACCAGGCATTTTTGTTTTCTCAAATTGATAATATCACAAAATTAAAAAGTCATTGATTGAATATTTCTATTTGTTATAATTAACATGTCTTTAAACTACTTGACAGTAGTTTTCAGAAATTGTGAAGCAAATTGCTAATTCCATTTTCTAATCATATTTTAAAATTCTTGTTAGAGGCACACCGATCTAAAGTGAAAATAATAAGAAAGTGACTGTCATCAGGATCGGATGGTGGAGTGGATGATTCTGACTATTCAAAAAGCAAGAAGACATGTACAAGGTGGATGGTGTCATGGTGTTGTCATACAAGATGCTCAGCTGAAGACTGTGATCTGCCTCTGGCTGGTGTGGAGGGGACCTGTCTGTGCTTCTCAGGATTCTGACAGAGATTCTGATGATCATAAGTTCTATGGTCCAATAAAGACAATGTTCACTTTTCTCAACTGTCCTCACCCTGAAATTATCAGACATATGTTTTCATTTTAGCAGCTTTTCAAGATTTCTGTCAATTTAAATCACCCGCTCGGCCAAATGGGTTTAGCAATTTGTAATTCTTGTTTGCTAGTATTTTATCAGCATGCTAAATTTTCTTTGTTTATTTTACTTTTATGGAGAAGGTTCTACCTGGGTCCATTATTATGGAAAACGAAATATACAAAATTTTGTGAAAAGAGCCTGAAAATTTTGCATCACCTAACATTCATAAATACATCATATCATTTATTTATGGTAGAAACTTTTACAGCCACACACTTCATTTGACGTTAACATGGAAGAAAATAGAGCACTACCACAGCTATGGTACAGTTTGTTAAATAATATATTTGGAAATAAGCCAGTCCCAAAAGCCCTATAGTCATGAATAAAAGAATGAAAGTTAAAACAACAGTAATTTATTGCTATACATACATTGTTTTTAAAAATAAGAAAAAAAAATTTGTCTGATATGCCAGAAGAAACCTCCATCTTTCCTGTCTTTCTTGTCTGCCTGTCTGTCTGTCTGTCTGTCTGTCTCTCTCTCTCTCTCTCTCTGTCATTTATGAGCACATAACACTCATACAGAAGTATTGGAACCAGTGTTGTGGGCTATCACTTATTTGATTTATTGTTAAAAAGTTAACTATCAGGTTTTATAAATATATTGTAATTGTTATCATAGCTCATTTATGATTTTTATCTACAATATTAGGATAACCCTCTAGTAGATTGCATATGGCTAAAAATTCTTCTGTATCTCTCCTATCCAGGAAAAACTAATCCACATCTCTTGAATCTGAGCTACCTTTATGCTTTGACCAAAATAATTTGGTCGGAATGGCAGGTAAGTTATGAATTTTGGCCTCAAAATGCTTTGCAGTTTCTATTTTCAAAACCTCGGAAGGCTGCCTTGAAATCACAATATAGTTTGATACTGCTTTATAGTTGGAGGAAAAACTCACTTGGAGTTGTTAATAGCCCTATCTGCCAGACAAGAGTGAGGTCAGATAACTGACCTTCCAGACAGATGGAACCACATGGATGAATCAAGAAAAAATTCAAGGAATGTTATAATCAAAAACATAGTGTCTGGAGATGAAATAAATCATTGTTATTTTAAAATAAACTCTACAGTAGTTAGTGGTCTAACAATAGATGACATATACCCTAACCCTAAAAATATGGAAAATGGTATTTTGCTAATTTCAAATAATCTATTTGAGGCTTATATATCACCCTGAGTGGAATCAAGCCAATTTAATTTATATTCTGTATTCCTAGAGCTATCTGAGATTACTGATGATGATTTAGTCTTGTGTGATTGTGGATATCTGATATTGTATTCATGACTTTATTAAAACTGTATTCTAGGTTGCTATTCCATGAGAATAAATGTTAAGTATTGACATTTTTGTAACTTTCACTTGAATTTTTGTTTTTGTTTTTCACTTGAATTTGTGTGCTTTTTTTTGATTGGCTTTTTTGTTCGTTTGTTTGTTTTTGCCTTTTTGAGACAGTTTCATTATGCAGTTTAGAATGGCACTGAACTAACTCTGTAGTTCAGGCTGGCCTCTCAGAGATCCTAATGCCTCAAACTCCCAAGTGCTCAGATTACATACCCAGCTTGGCTTAAATGCCTTGGCATTTTCTTTTGCAGTGGTGGAAGTTTCAACTGTGTATATTATATTCATGAGCAAATTCTGCATGTATCCTACAAATGCTATCTTTTAACTGTTTAGGTTAATGGTATATAAATTATTTGATAGCCAGAAAATAGGCAAAAATCAAAATACAACATTATTTTCACCTATGATATAAATATCCCTAGTGCTTATAATTTGTAATAAATATTGTATATGTCATTTCAGTTCATTGAGCTTATCGAACACATCATGAAAGTCATTTAAAATCTAGAAATAATATTTCAGCTATAAGTGGTTGAAACAAACTTAACAAAGAATTTTTTTTTCCTTTTGATACTTCAGGTAATACTTGACACAAACAAAATCTGTGATAAAATACATGCATAATTGATTTTGTTTTTTCTAGTTTTATTTTAGTAAAGATAGGTTTTTTAGAACATTTCATAGCAAGAGTCACCTAATATACGAAGAGTCCATAATTCAGTGCCCTTAGGAGAGTAGAAATTATGTTTTACCTCATTGTATTACATGTGACTATTTACTTGCCCTTAATCATACACAGAGTGACTTATACTATTATTTGTCTAAACCTCCTAGGATTTATTTTATCTCCAATGATGCAGACACCATTTATGTCATTTAATATAGTTTAAGCATTTTCTTATAAAAGTATTGTGTATTTTAAAGTTGCTTCATACCAGATATATGCACAAAATTGTTATTCCAAATGGGTTTCTTTAATACTTTGTATTTGGTCTTTGGTGATGTAAAAGAAAGTTATTGAATTTTGTAAGATTGCCTTATTTTGGTAGCTATGTTGAAATCTTGTGAATTTTAAAATTTTATGGTTACTGGTCCCATTGTAAATTTATCTAAGACAATTAGTTTCTAGTTATCCTCATACTTCTTTCTTTTAACTGATGCTACTCTCAGCGTTCTCAAAGTTATATAAAGTGATTTTCACTATATTTATATATTTTAATTTAAAAATAGAAAATTTATTATTTACACTAGTTTATATATAATGGAAAGTAAGCCAACATATGAATGTGTAACTAAAATATTTTTAGAGGGTAAGTCTATATGTTTAGATTTCTAATATGTAATTTACATGTTTCTCAATAGATATTATGATTATTCTAAATATGTTTTTAATACTTACCTTAACAAAGACATTCTCTTGCATTCCTGCTTTTTGAGAGATTGTGTATATGATATGTCACATGACATTCAGCAGACAAAATCTGACTTTGTCCTGGTTTGGCGTGGGACTGTGCCCCCAGGCAGGATGGGGGAGTCAGTGGGCACCATCAAGACTCACAGAAGCAAAACAAACTGAGCTCAAATGAATAACCGAATGATGAACCCAAGGTACTCAAAAAACAAAACAAAGCCCAAACCAAATGTATCAGTCAGCACTTGCTAGAGAAACAGATTTAATGCAAGATATCCGAACATGTTTCAATTTACAAAATTGGTTTACAAAGGCCATTCAGATGTGG
>RJWT010024395.1:0-16488 GCA_004365215.1 Cuniculus paca | reverse complement strand
TCATTTTCAACTCCTCCGTGTATCTTCCAGGGTATTTTAAAGACAACAAAGACAAAAGCCCTATTTCATCCAATTCACTGTGGGAAGGAGGGTATCTTAGTTACTTTTCTCATTGTTGAGACCAAATACCCAACCCCCAAAAGTTAAAGGAGGAAACGTTTATTTAACCACAGTTTGTAGAGGTTTCAGTCCATAATCAGCTGACTCCAAGGCAGGGTGATGTGGCAGACAGGCACCAAGGAGGAGAAGCAGTTCATGGCAGGCAGAAGACAGTTCAAGAAAGCAAGCAAGGTGGATAACCACAGCTCTTTTTATCCCTTATATCTTATAGAGGCTACTCAAAATAGATAGCACTCACACCCTTAATCCTAGTACCCTTGAGCCTATGATTGCACCATGAATCAAACCCATCCCAGCGTCACACACTCTAGGTCCAGCCACACCCATCTGTGACTACATGAGGCTTTGGAAGGACATCTAGTTACAGCCACAGCAGGAGGCATGTTCTTTTACTGTATTGTTCTCTATTCATATTTCAGTTACAGAACTCTGCATTATTTAGTATATTTCTCCTTCCTTAAATTCATTGACAGCAAGTGTGTTTTACCTAATACACATAGCCAGCAGGAATGTTTTACCTAATGTACAGTTGATATCCTATAATTTTTTAATAAAATAACAAAAACAATGTATTGAAGCAGCACTATAGAGTATAGAATTTCTCAAAAATTTATAAAGGTTTATGTAAGCTTAAGGTTACCATCTGTCTGTTGGTGTGTGTGTGTGTGTATGTGTGTGTGTGTGTGTGTGTGTAATCCTGTGCTCTTCAATTCCTTGCATCACCAGGCCAGTGATATCATTAGGTGATCCTGCTGCCCTCTTAGGTGATGCTCGTACCTGAGACCTGGTACTTCTCTGCTCTAAAATAACCACTGTTTACCAGTAAATTTAATGGTCCAAAGCACTAATTCTGCTTGTGATAAAAACCAGCACCCCATTACCTTCCCCCCAGAAGGCCGAACAATATTCCCTTCTTGTTAGACAGAGAGACAGATAGACAGAGAGTCAGACAGACAGACAGAACTACCAGTGATAGAGTTCCCAAGAAGGGTTATCTCGGCCATTCCTTCCTCTTCCACCTTCTGGAAAAGTGCAAGAAGCAAGTTACTAAATGACAATGCATTCAGAGGATGTCCTTGCTGAGAGACGGTAGAAGGAGAGTCCTCACACAACACACCTTTTGGAAATGTGTTTTGCCAAAAGATTATTATTTTGAGAATTCAGTAACTCTAGGCTTTTGTATGAACCAAATATTACTGCTTGTGTTTGGAGTAACTAGCTGCCTGACTGACTCAGTTTGTTTCTTCTTCCACAATTATTTGCTGGGTAGACAGGACCTTGGTGAAACCTGGTAGACTGGGTAACACAAAGGAAATTTTCAGATGTGGTGGAGCCCTCACCCGTCCTTACCCACATTCTCTAGTGGAATTTTGGCAACCACTGATGACCTTTTGTAAAACTACCACACCTCAAATTCTCATTTTTCCATTCTGTGAGCAGTTCTTTCTTTCTGATCCTGTTCACCATCAAAGCAAACCAGACAACTCCAGGTTGCCTTAAGTATTTTAGCAGATGGACTTCAGCACCTAGATCCGATCGGAGTCAGCAAGATCACCTTTGGTGTGCTCTCGTGAGCCACCGATTCCCAGTAGTCCGAGGGAGAGTACAAATGACTTCCAGCTGAAGCCAGCTTCATCTCTATCCAACTGGCTCCCGTGCAGGAAAGCTTCCTGTTGGCTCCCTGAGCAGACCTTCTGCCTTTGACCAGGTCTTGGTTGGAGTTCAGGGAGTAGTAATGGGAGGATACGCCCTTCTTATTCAACCACTGGAGAGGAGATTCAGATAATTAAGTCCTCTAGTGTCTTTCCAACATTAGACAGATGCCTTTTCTGTCATGTGGAGTATAAATAGAGCTGGGAATGCCGGGATAACAGGACATTGCAGCTAATTTTTCCTCTCTGATCAGTTGCCAGCATTTTAGAAGTTTCCTTACTCTTTCATGAAAAAGCATCCTCAATTCAGGGGGTGTTTTGGTTGAAGGATCATCTTGGTTCTTATTTACAAATCCATTCCTCCTGCTGAAGAAAGGCAAAGTAACACACCTGCCAAGTGCTCATTTCTGCTGCTTTTTGGATTTGCATTCACTCCTGAGGCTAAGTCTGGAAAATTTCCCCGTCATCATTTTGCCTATAAGACGTTGGAAAGTCACTCGAGACATGCTCTTTACAAGGGTCCATGTGAGATTGCAGGTTGAGTATGCCTTTTTCAAAATGCTTGGAATAAAAAGGGTTTCAAATTTTAGATTTTTTCTTATTTTGGAAAATTTGCATACGTAATAAAATATCTTGAGGATAATACCCATGTAAACATAAAACTCACTTTTGCTTCATATATACCTGGGACACACAATGTGGTGGAAATGCTGTGTGATGCTTCTAGCATCTGTGTCCTGACTGTGACCTGGCATATGAGGTGAGGGTTGGAATTTCCTACTTGTGGCTGTATGCTGGTACTCAAAATCTTTTGTAGTTTGGGGCATTTTGTATTTTGAATTAAGGATTCTTAATGTATAAAGTAGCTAATAGTCAAAGTAGCTGGGTGATGGGCTTGGGTTGGAAATGATCATAGGATATAGTTCTGGGACACAGATACAAGTCTAACTCAGTTTGACTGAACATCAACCTCAGTCAGTGTTCAGGTGGAAAAAGCAGTATGTCACAGGGATGTGTTAAATCAATGGTTGGAGTTGTGGGAAACTGATGTTTTAATTAGTATTCAAGCAGTGCCCTATTTACCTGCACTAGGTATCTTCAATGAAAAAGTTAGATCATCTTATCATTCAAACATATTGCATTTTTCTTATCCATCTCAGTCATTAAAATCATACTCGAATGGCAAATGCATTTAGAGAAAGCATCAGCCCACTCTATTTGGTCTTATAGTTACACTTTTCTCCTGATACGAGTGACTTTAAGTTTTATAGCTATATACAGTGTTTTCAATGAAACCAACAATGACCATAAAAAGGAATTACATAGTAGCACAGCATAAATACAATGTAGAAATTGATTCTGATTCAGTTCTTTACATCACTGGTGGGCAACTGGATCCAACTGAAATAAACTGACTTAACAAATATTTTTGAAAAAATTAGTTGTGAGAGGATCAGAAGGTGCTAAACCAAAATATATCACTTGGACATATGGTTTATTTTGAACTGAAAGCAACTGAGAGGCAATAAATTCAGAACAAAGCCTTCTTCAAAGCTCTCCTCTGACTACATATAGAAGATGCTAAGAAATCTCTCTAGGGAGACTTTATGATGAGAAAAAGTTGACACCAAAAGAGTCTGCAAAAATCTTAATAAAATAATTCTTATATTCATTAGCTCCCCATATATTTGTCTTTCCACAATTTACTACCCCTGCGAGTCCAACTCCTATCCTTTGTCTAATCACTTTTCAACAACTGATCTCCCTTTGTTAAAATAGTATATAAACTTCCAAGTCTAACTGGTTCTTTGGGTATTCTGTTCTTTGTCTGAAGTCCTGATGCATGTAAAAATATTAATATAAATCAAAACCCCTTTTTTGTTTATTTCTAATCAGTTCAGTTTGCAGCCCATTTATTGAAGAGAATAGTCTTAAAGTTTTTATCCTCCCCATTAGTGCAAAGTTAATTAACATAAAGAGTCTTTAGTCTTTTTATTCGCAAAAGAAAATGAAAATCCAAAGTAATATTCAATGTATGAAAAGTTGTCAATACACCACCGAATGTATGTATCATGGTCTATTAACAACCTTTCGTATATTAAATATAACTTTAATTTTTCATATATCGGTTTTATTTTTCTGATTCTTGAGAGAAATTACAGGAGCAAAGATTGTGAATATGGAGTCTATTTGGAATTTTGAGATAACTATTTAAACTGAGTGAAGAATTTTCATACATTGACCAGTTCAAAAACTGCCAGTTTGCCTGTTATTTTCCCCAACAAGCTGAAAAGTGCTTAACCAAATGAGTATAGTGTAATCTTGGATTATGCACATCTCAGTCAACCCAATTGTTTCATAAAGGCTAGTTATGAGAGTTCTTGTTTTCAGTCTGTATTGAATAGGTTACCAGCAGATGAATTGCACAATAACCTGAAATTTCAGTCTCTCTTAGTGCTTGGGAAAGCTGTAGCATTTCTGGAGTTTTCTTTAAATGATTGGTGAAAACCCAAAAGAGATCAAGTATTGTGAACCTCAATGCTTGGCTTTTTGCTTCCTCAGTGAAGTTCAGCCTGTGTGTTAGAGAAAGCACTGCACTGTTCAAACCAGAGAAAGAATCCTTTTGGTGCTACACAGCAAAGGAGAACAGACTTGAGGAGGCCTACTTTGCTTATTTATGTTCAGAGTTTAATGCTAAAAAGTGCCATTAAAGGTGAAGACCACATCTAGTGTCAAAGCAGTTAAAATCCTAAATATCCCTAATGACTGCTTTTAAGTCATTGCTATTTCTTACAAAAACAAACCAGTGTGAGATTAAGTGCGGGGCACTTGCATTACAAATGATACCAGTCATCTGGATTTCTCATTAGGAGCTTCTGCCAAGTTCCAGTCTTTGCCAGGGATGATTTAACCGTTCAGAGTGTCAAACTGACCTTGCACTTGGGGGTGGGGAGAAGCCTAATGGCCTGAGCATCATTTTCTCGAACTCTAAAATATCCCAAGAGATTAAACCAAGAATGTGATGACCTCTCTTAACCACTGCTGTTGAAGTCTACACCCTGCATAGTTACACTTTGAAGTGGTGTGTGCTGGAGGCCTCTGCAGCTTTCACATATTAAATCAAATAAATACTTTACAGAAAGGTTTTAGAGGAAAAGGGGAGAAAATAGAGATAAATGTATTAGAGTGCCAGAGTTGGCAAAAATTAAACACAATGGCTGTTTAATTGCAGGCATCTGCTTATGCGTGGGGATTTACTATGAAAAATGTTCTGGTACCGTGGTAGGCCTGTGTAAAACGCAAGGAATGAAACATAACCTCCACCATAAGTCTGCTGTGCTGCATGTCTTCAAAAAGCAAGGTCATAAGTCTTCCTAAACGTAAGTGCCAATAATTAGGTTTAAATGCTTCCTGGTCACTGTGCTGTTAGCTGGGAGATATAATTGTTACAGAGCTAATGGAACCAAACTTTGCATCATCCTTAATTAGGAGTGTTACCTAACCCCCCTTGTCGTTAAGTAACCGTCTTTAGTACTGAATAGAATTGCATGTCCTGGTCTGGCTAAAAGATTTTTCAAATGTCCTGAAAGTGGTTTGTTATTTACAGTCTCTAGAAACTGCTTTCAAAGGAGTTAAGTCGAAGTCATCTTTCTCAAAAGCACCCAGGATTGAAGAGGCATTGAACAGTGAGTGAAATTCGTAAGACTCTGTTCTTAACAGGTATGAGGTCCTAGGTTCAATCCTCAGCAACCACTCCCCATCCAAAACACAGAACCTCTCCCTGAACCAAGCTAGTTTACAGTTTGTACAGAAACAACTCCCCCATCTATGTGTGACATTTACTGATAAAAGCTAAGTGTCTACTTTTAAGGTCCCAGTTGATTGGATTATACCAGATGTTGATTTTCCAACTCTTTATCTGGCCTCCCCAAAACTCACTGAAAATTCAGTGGGGGATTGTTTAGAACAATTCTACAAATCACCTACAGCATTAGAGCTGTATTTCGTGAGCACGGACTCTGTGGGCTTTCCACGTTATCAAACTTAGTGTATTACCCATGGAAATTCTGTGAGGAAGGGTTTAAGTGCATTTGTTACATGGAGCTGAAAGGGAATTTGAGTTATTTTACTCAGGATTGTACTGCTCATAGTCCACAAATGTGAAGTTTAAATTCCACCCTGTCCCAGCTCGCTGGCCAGTTACCCATAGAAACTTTGTGTCCGTGCTTGTCCCAGTGACCCCAAAGTGTAGGAGTATTTGTTAGTTACCATTTCCCTTCACTGTATCTTATTTAATTCTGAGATTATAAATATAGAAAGGACTGTAGAATCTTTCAAGGCAGATTTCTTTTTTCAGCAAAAGCTAATTTGGAAGTCTGTCTTGAATGTGGTCCTGCTCGGAAGCTACTTTATGATCCTGCTTCCCGAAACTTCCTGTGAACTTGATACTCATTTGCTCATTTGTAAGTTGCTTGGTAGGAAAGAGGCTTAAGAATCCAATTAAAAGTAGGCCTTGTGCTGTGCTACACTGGCTGAGCAAACTAATTGCCCTCGGTGCGGTTTGTAGGTGACCTTGAGGGAAAAGATTAGAAAATAATGAGCTGTGCTATGGGGATGATCAGAAAGATCCACTAGGCGATAGATCACACATCCTCTGCTCCCATCGGTTTGGGATTTTTCTCTCTGTAGTCCCTTAAACTACAAGTCCCAGCACTTCTTGGTTATGCTAATGTTGAAAGGGTTGCAGCTTGTGGTTTATACCACTTTGAAAGTTGCTTTTCTGGGTGGCAATCACCTAGCTGAAGGACAAAATTATGCCCAAGAGCAAAACTACAGAAAAAAAGAAAAAAGGTAAAGTTTGTCTTTGACATCGTTCTAGACTGACTCTTCCACTGCTTTTGAACTTTGAAATTTGTTTCAGTTACTAAAGCCCAGCGTTGTTCCCTTATCTCCAAAATTCATTCATGTTAGAGGATCACACCCTTCAGATATCTTTTTTTTAATTTTAAAAGGGAAAACCTGAGTAGAGAATGAACAATTATTTTCAAGGTATAAAACGACTAATTACAAGCTCTGGCTGTGAGTGTGCGTGTGTGTATGTGCCTTTTAATCTCTTCCTTTTGAGAAGCTGCACCTCTTTCGCTCAGTGCCAGGGATGAGCATGTGAGCTGGGTGGGCTAATTTGGGTACCCTCATCTCCTTGGCAACAGAGATTAGCTCAGGGTTTCTGCGCTTGAGGCACCTAAGTCCAGAATCCTTTATTAGAATCAGTACGGAGATGGAGGAAGAGAATTGTTCTTCCTGCAGGGATTACTGCATCAAGTAAGAGTGAGAATGTAGTACCCAGAGATCTTTTGGGGGCAGTATGGACAAAGTTCTTATCTGGTAGAAAGAAAATAAAGTCAGCACTCGCAGAGAAGAATGAGAGATGGGGAGATGGAGACAGCCCTACCTTTGTGACTCCTTTATTCAAGCTAGTCTAGCTACAGCTGAGCTTGGATTTAACTGTCTGCCCAACTGGCGAGTGTGCTCGTGTGAATGTGTGTGTTTTAGGTTGCACAGTTTCTTACACAGGACCACATTTCTTCCTCCAGTGCCAGGGATAGGTATGTGAGTCAGATGGCCACCTCCCCAGTTATGGCAAACCACAACTACCAACTTCTTCCTTGATCTTTGGAGGACCAAGGGTTGGAGCTTGAGCTAGGTTTATTTGAAATTCTTTTGGTCCTTGGAATTGAAAGAGTCTTCAATGTTACATTAATGGTAGCATTTAAAGTGTGATTTGGGGTGGATGATATTCCTGCCACCTTCTCTGCTAGCCTGTTTTGTTCCTGTACAGCTGGCTTTGATTAAGGACGCTATGTTAACACTACAACCTGCTGTTGTTATCTGCTGTGCAGGTCGGGTGTGCTTTTTAACATTTCATTGTGGTCTTCCATAGGGTTCCATTTGATTCAGTTGAATTTAGTTCAGTTGCTTCATCTGGACTAGGCACTCAATGACGTTCTTTTCTGGAAAGTAAATAATAAATCACTCAAACACCACTCTGTAACCCAACCATTCTCCCATTTGTAGGGGTTTGGAAAATGCGGTGTGAGCCACCATTTCATATTTCGCATGATGGTCTGTATTAGGTCCATCTGTGGAACACTGATAAAAATCAGTGACTTGCCTCTGTTTTGATTTTTGATGCAACTATGAGGCCCTCCATAAATGAAAGCTAAGACTGTTTATTACAAGTCAATACTTGACAGATTCTCTGAAAGGTGAAAGATCATTTGCAATATTTCTACATCATTGCCAACATTCCAATTAATGAATACTATAAACAGGAGATGAAAGTATCAATCCTCTGTTTTTTGTTTTGACTGCATATTTATCCAAGTAATTATGGCAGTATTTATTTATAGGTGTGTGTATAAAGTCACACAATTCTTTTAAATAGAATCTATAAATAGTTATAATAACTACTCCAGTTAACAGGTGGATTCCAGTAGAAGAAAAGACCAAATCAGTGAAGCTGTTATAACTTTCTATTACTGTTCATTTCCTTTTTTATTTTTCTAACATGACTTTATGTTTGGCTTCTCCATTGTTGACATTGAGTGTGACTAAGCCTTCGCCCCGAGGACCATCCATTCTCCAAGGCACTGACTTTTTCTTTTTAAAGAGATAAAAACAATGAAAACAATAATACAGAATTTCTACTGGAGCCAAGAGCCTTTGTGCCTCAGGCTGACTTCCCAGGGAGGGGTCCTGGTGGGAGGCTGCCCCTGGGGCAGCTGCACTGCTCCCCACTGCATGTCCTGAGCCTGCCCGTGACTCTCTCCTTGCTTTACAGGGATGTCATAGATTGGACCAAACTACACAAAAGCAGCTCACTGAAAAATGACAAAATTCAGAAAACCAGCAGACACTTTTTCATAGGCCAGTAAATAAGTAGTTTTAAGTACTAATCTTTTCAAACTTAGGTTTAACTTATAGCTTATGCTCTAGCATGCCTGCTTCTATTTGCTTAATTGGTCAAGAAAGTCATGTGCAAAAATAATGAATTGATTTTATGTATTGATTGAATGAAAATAATTGCCTTTTTCTTTTTTGGAACTGATGTGAACCAAGTCCTGATCCCTATGTCACTGATAACTTAAATGAAGTAAATCATTTGGAGATAAGAATTATTTTGGTAGTAAGAGTCTTTAATAAAAGAGGATATGACCTTAGCCTCAGCTGGAGGCTAAGTTTCTTAATCACTTGTATGTTTCACTGTGAGTGTAAGCTATATTGGTTTTCTTGATTATAATGATTCACATATTTATGAGAAAAAACTGAGAATTACCTTATTTACTTCCCTCCAAAATGACAATCAATGTTACTTACAACTTTTGAGTGAATTATTTTAACTTTATAAATTTATGACTGCATAGAAATTTGTCCTTTTAAATTACTAAAACAAATAGATTGATTGGTGATCATCTATTATGGTGCTTGAAAGATACAACTGATTTATTAGAAAGAATCAAATGATTTATCCAGTACATTAACTTTCGAACTATGTAAAACACTGTGCTACACTTTAATGGTATACATCTGTATACAGAAGTGTGAAATGTATTTGACATAAAAAATTTATAATAAACTTAAAGACATACACACACATGACTAAATGACCAGTAAATGTTGCAGGTGCAAGTGTAGAGGAGTTTGAAAGGAGTAATCGCTGCAGGATAAAATGATAAGGTGACTAGGGACTTGAGGATGAAACAATTCATGTAGTCAAAGAAGGGGAAGAAAGTGCAGTGAAAATAATCATAAAAGAAGAACTTGTTCCTCTCACCATGGAAGAGTAAAACAATATTAAGAAAGTAAACAAGTACAAAGTTTTAATACAAAGCTAGTGAAGAGAATTGATGTGTCTGATTGAATGTACATTACTTGTAATATTGTTTATCTCACATTTCTTTTATGTATGTGTTTTAATAAAGACATATGTATTTATGTCAATAAAAAATCAAAATTCCAAAAATAAGGTTCAATAAGAATATAATTTCTTTCTCCATTTCTCTCAGGTCAATGGAACCCTTCTGAATATGTAATCACTTGGAACATTTTTGTGACTATACTTCTGAAAGTTTTAGGAGCCTAAACACTCGTATATACTATATAGTCTCAGTCACTTTCTTGTCTCTGAGACACAACACCTGATACCCACAATTTAAAGGAGGAAAAGTTATTTTGGCTTGTGTTTCAGTCCATGTCGGAAGGCTTCAAGGAAAGACAGGAGGAGGAATATACACTTAACCCACGGCAGCTAAGAGGCAGAGAGAGGAGAGAGGTACCAGGACAAGAGGCACCCCTCTTCTATGTCACAGCTCCAGTTAGCTACTGAGCTCACCCATGATGAATTCACTGATAAGTACCGCACCCTGTGGTCTAGTCACCTTCTACACACATGAGAATCTGGGGGGCATTTATATGTAAACCATAATACATATATTTATAGATATTTATGCATCTGAGTGGCCTTTATGAACCTCAAATGCTGGTGTTCAAGTTTTTGTTCTCTGCGTTTTCTCACATTTTTCACGAGTGCGTTTTAGTTACCCAGATTGATGGGTTCATTTTGACAGATTTGCACATGTGCATGACATATTTTAATCATTTCCCCCATCTTACCTGTGCCTATGTACTGATTCAGTGTTTCTATTAAGCAAATTAACAAGCTGTTAAATTACATTCACCAATCTGCAAGTGTTCTGATTATTTATTGATGAAGATTATTTATTGATGAAGATTATTTGTTGATTGAATCAGCAAGTGTTCTGATTATTGATTATTTATTTCTTAACATTGTTGTACTCTTTCATGGTGAGAGGAACACGTTCTTCTTTTAAGATTATTTTCACTGCATTTATTTATTGATGAAGTAGCATCCTGAAATTTTGTAGCTTATGTTCAGAATATATATTTATGACCTCTTTGGTAGCTGTGGGTCGGGATTTGGGGCTGTTTTAGCTGAATGGCTGTGGATAGGGTGGCTTGTGTGGTCACGGACAGATGTTGGCTGCAGCTGGGAGAGAAGCGACTTAGGATGCTGAAGAAGCTGGAATTGGGCAGGTCTTCTTCCTTCCCCGGGCAGTCCTTCCACACAGGTCAGTTTGGGTTTCCTTCTGGCACGATGGCCACAGGACAGGCAGACAACAGATGGGACGGCTGAAGGCCGCAAGTGTGAGGTCCAACAACCTGCTGGTTCTTCAACTGCCTTTTATAAGCCAGTGCTGGAAAACACGCAGCGTCAGTACCACCAAGCGGCCACATTCCGTGTAGCCTCAGAAGAGGGACCTGGACCCCTATGCCCATACTAAAGTCCAGTTGTCAGAATAGAATGTGGAATAAGCAATACTCGTCATGGCAATTTGAAAATACGTAGTCCACCACCATCGTTGTGGGCATTTGTCCAATTTGTAAGAAATCAATGGAAACAGCCTTAAGCATACGGTATTTGTGTTTTTGACTGAAATGCAGAGATACTGTGTACTCACAGTGTGCATAAGCATTCATGTATATTCACCGGTCTAGTCACATGTGCACCCCTCATCCCACCCCTCACTCGTGGTTACTGGTCCACAAAATTAGTAGATTTGGAGAGTGGCCCTTTAAAACAAACGAAGAGCGATCTTCCAGACGCCTCATGGAGCGCTGACATTTTGTTTTGTTCCTTAGCCTTCCTTTGACTCACAGCCCAACCTGGTTGTATGTCACAGCAGTTTTCTTCGGGCTGGGTTTAATTGCTTGAAAGAAGTTCTTGCTAATGAGATTGAGCAATCCGAACTGTAACTTGCATTCCTGAGACTTGGGCTCACGTATTTCAAAACATTGCTAAGGGTTAAGTAGGCTTTTGAAATAGAATAGAATAGCCTTTTTATTGTTGTTGTTATTGTTATTATGTGAGCATGCAGCTTCTTGTCCTGAAAGTATTTCTGATGTCCTTTTATAAGAAAGGATAATCCACCCTGAAATTCTTAAACATGAGCCAGGAAAAAAAATATTACTGAATGCCATTTTCTTACCCAAATAAGAAATAGTTTCTCTTCATTCTCTGATGCTATTTTTAAGAGAAAATTGTATTATTTCCATTTAGAATTTCTTTTCCTTTTTACTCTGTGTCCACGAGTAAAAGACCGTCAGAGAAGCACCAGTTGCAGTGGCATTTAGTTAACCTGTATTCACTCTACTTTGACGGACACCTGGAACTGAACCAGATTATTTCTCTCCACGCTTCTCACCTGTCTAAAGCACCCATAAAACTAAAACTTGCATCTACACACTTACCCCGAGCCGCCTTACTCCTCCTCCAACGGGGTCATACTTCACCAGGGACCACTGGGGTTTTGTCAAAGAGTCAGTCTATGAACCACAAACTGCTGTTTATACTAAGGAAGCCAAAGAGACTCCAAAGAAAGCCATTGGTATTGACCTTTGCCTGCTATGATATCCTCTGTGTATACAAAGGTTACAATTAAGTCTTTGTATTAATACTCAGAGTCCAGAGAGCATAGGATAATGATTTAGAAGGAGAGCTGTTTAGTGTGGGGTCAAGAACACAGAGTTAGAAAACACAATTTGCCAAGATGTATGATCTAAATGTTTTTGTAATTGGCACACAATAACTGTACAGATTAATAGAGTACAGTGTGATGTTTCAATGCATGTACATATTGTGTAATGATCTAATGGGTAATAAACATATCCATCACCTCAAACATTGATCATTCTTTGTGGTGAAACATTTAAAATTTTCCCTTTTAGCTATTTTGCCATCTATTATACATTATTTTTGACTGCAGCCACTCTTTGCGTAAGAGATCACTAGAGTTTATTCTTCCCATCTATCTGTACCCATTGTCCAGTCCGTCCTCATCCCTCCTTCTTACTGCCCTCTCCAACCCTTGTACTAGTCTACTAGTGACTTCTTGGAATGTAAATTGGTATAGCCGATGTGCAAAACAGTTTGGAGTTGCCTTTCAAAATAATAGTAATTTTATGATCCAGCAGCACACTACCAAGTAAATACGCCCACAGGAAGTGAAGTCAGTGTGTTAAAGAGACATCTGAATTCTCATATTTCTTATAGCATTATTCACAATAGCCAAGCTTGGGACTCAACTAGAACCTTCATTAACAGATGAATTGATAAAGAAAATACAGTATATATATATACTATGGGAATATTATTTAGCCATAAAAGACAAAAATCTTGTTATTAGTAATAACACAGATAGACCCAGAGGACATTATGGTAAGTGAAATGAGCCAGGCACAGGGAGACAAATGTTATGTAATCTTGCCTGTATGTGGAGTCTAAAGAAATGTGCTTTTTACTTCTAGTATATCCAGTCACCAGGCCCAGTCACATCATGGTTAACTAAACTTTCTCTAAGTATTACCATACAGCTCATAAAAAGACGTTCAACATCCATGGAATGAGAGAAGGGCAAATTCAAACTACAAAATACTACTACATCCTATTAATGGTTAAAACAATGACAACAACGAAAAAGAGGAACGACAGCAAATTCTGGCGAGGATGCAGACCAACACAATTGTTCACACATTGCTGGTGGGAATGAGGTGGAACAGTCTCTCTGAAGTGTGGCAGTTTTGTTTTAAGGCACTTACATCAAATTTAGCAATTGTAGTCTTGGGCATTTATCCCAGAGAAATGAAAACTTGTGTTCACACAAAAACCTGTACTTGAATGTTCATGGAAGCTTTCTTTATGTGTAACAGCCAACCCCTGGAAGTTGCCCAACTGTCCTTCAGCAGGTGAGTGCTTAAGCAAGCTGTAACACATCCATGCCAGGAATGCTACGCAGCAATAAAAGCTATTGATACCGGCAAAAACTTGGACCCATTTGAGGGGAATTATGTAGTTTCAAAAGCCAGTCTTAAAATGCTACATTGTATGACCTCATCTGTGTAACATTCTTGGAATAATAAAATCATAGACATAGAGATAGAGGTTGGTGGCTGACAGGGTTAGGAATGGCAGAGGGCATGAAGGTAGTTGTAAGGGATCAACAAAAGGGTCCTTTGGAGTTTGAACAGTTTAATCTTGGTAAATGGTGTTGATTAGGTGAGTCTATGTGTGTGATAAAATTGTATGGGATAGACACATATGCATACAGATATGCATGTAGGTACACACATATAAATGAGTGCATAAGCCTACGTAAAACCCATGAAATCTGAGAAGTTCCACAGATGCTTTCATAGTCATTTTCTTAATTTTGCTCTTTTACTGTAGTTTTATAAGATGTTGGTATTGAGGGAAACAGGAGAAAGGTATATCAGAACTCCTGTATGCTTGTTGAAACTCCTTATAAATATGTAATTACTTCCAAATAAAATGTTGAACAGTTGTGTGCTGGACTCAATTTAACATCTAACCTTGTATTATTGATAAGGCTCATTTACTTCTGATAAGGACAAACAATAAGAGCGATTAGCCCTAAAACAATAGGGTGGTCCTTGAAACTGACTGGCAATTCACTGAGAAATGCATGCAGATACATTTGATAATTATTGCACTTGCTTATATATTTTTTTCTTGCTTATATATTTTTATTATTTATTCTAGAAGAGCAGAGTGATTGCTGATAAAACACACCATAGAGCCGCAGGAACTGGGCACTGATTTCTACTGATTTGGTTGTTGAACTAGCAGTTTTCTCAGTTCCAGTACCTAGAGTTGATAATGAAAACAATGGAAAATATGTAAACAGCAATGACTGACTTGTTCTCCAAAAGGTTTTAATTCATTTTTAAACCATTTCCTATTTTATCATGTCCTTGTTGAAAATCACTTGAGGGCCTTACTTTAGATGATTTTGGAGGAGGAAAAGCCACAAGGGGACAGAATGTTGAGATATTGTATAGATTTTTACTTATTCGCAAAGATATACACACAAGAATTGAAGCCTTTCTATGAATTTTCTGTAGCGGTGCTTGTGTAAGCCAGGTTCCTCTTACTGCATCAGGACAACTTGAGATATCTAACTTATAAAGAGGGAAGATTTAATTTGGCTCATGGGTTTGGAGCTTCCAGTCCATACATTGCTCTAGGCCTGTGGTGAGGCAGCACACTGTGGCGAGCACATGTGGCACAGCAAAACCACTTACTTCCCATCTGGCAAGAAGACCAAGGAAGGTGAAGAGGCCAGGGCCTGCTTCCCATGACCCAGATACTGCACCACTTAAAGGCTCAGCACCTTCTGAAAGAGCCGTGCTGGCAACCAAACCTGCAACCCTTGACCTTCTGAGGATGACCAAGATCCAAACCGTAATGAAGCTGGTCGCGTATGTGTAAATGGTATGTATGGATAGGGTTTTGGCTGATACCAAAGGAAAGATGATGCTTTATCAAGGGACACTGAATAACTATAAAACTTGTCCAACTTATTTTTTTGAAAATCCATTTACTTAAAAGATGAGTTTGAAAAGAGAGAGGAACACTATTACTAGCAGCAATAGGATATATCTTTTAAAATTGCTGAACATCTACACAATGGAATAGCAAGTTGTAAGTTGGAAATGTAATGTTTAACATATTGTTGTAGAAGATGGGATGAAACTTTGTTAAGGAAAAAATGCAGAATGGAGAAAAGTACATAAAAGAATCAACCATTTAGCTAAGATGGGTGTATGAAGCAGGTATACGATTGCATTTAAAAATAAAATGTTATTTAAGTGATGGTTTAGAAGGGAGGCTAGAAATAGAATTAAGGATTCAAGACTCTTTGCTTCTCTCAGTCTACTTTGTTGTGTAGATTTGACACTGACATCACGTACAAACCAAATACAAGCTTAAAATTAAGTAAAATAGGAAACACAAACCGTTAAAAATTGAGCAGGACATAAATCTTATGGACTTGCTCTGCCCTGGTGTACGTGACAGCAGAAACGCACAGCAAAGCATCCCTAGGACTTTATGCACAGTGGGCTAACAAGGTGGGATTGGTTTAAAGACAAAGAGTTTCATCTTTTTGTGTCATGTTTGTGACGGCACTGTTGACATGGTTACAGAACAGTGATTGGATGTTTGAAGATACAGGGAATTATCACTAATGATTAGGTGTGATAATAGCATTATGGGAATGTTTAAAAATTGTTATCTCCTGCTAAAATGTTTCACTTACAATAAGGGGGTGCTTAGATTTGTTTCCAAATAATCCAGATGTGGGGAAGTAGGTGAGCTGTAGTGAAAACGTATCTAAGAGTTGATAATTACTGAGTCTGGGATACACACAACAATCTTATTCTCTCAACTTCTTATATGTTTGACATTTTCCACGTTAAAATATTAAAAATGTCATCCAAATCAAGTCAGACTTGAGAGTTTTAGAAGATGTGCTGCTTCCTTCAATCCTTCAGACGATGTTCTCCAGAGAAAGCCATTGTTAACAACCCCTCATAATTTCAATACAGTGTAAAGACTAAGTGTTTTTTCTAATGCTCTTCACCAAGTTTCATCATTTAACTTCATTTCAGATCCTAAGATTATTGGAGTCCAGTATAGGATTTTTAAAACTCATTTCACTTGGGGGGCATGAAAGGAAACTTAACATCAAGTTGTTTTAGCTAGTCTTATGTGAAAAGTCCCAGAGGACACAGAATGAGAAACTTTGGACTCTGTGTGCCCTGCCGTTTGTCTGCAACA
>RJWT010024394.1:0-16438 GCA_004365215.1 Cuniculus paca | reverse complement strand
TTTTCTTTCTTTCCTTCCTTCCTACCTGCTTACCTGCCTGCTTGCTTGCTTTTCTTTTTTTCTTTCCCTCTCTCCCTCCCTCCCTCCCTCCCTCCCTCCCTTCCTTCCTTCCTTCTCTCCTTTTTCTTGCCTACTTCAATTTACCTGACTTTTGGGTGTCTGTTATACTTAAGAGTTGGAATCTATGAAGCTATTAAGAAATCTTCAGCCACTGCATGTGTCATGTAAATTACGACTATAATTGTAGTATCATTTGCCAGTTTTATTTAATATTTCTTTGTGGTTAGCCATCTTCCTCTTAGAAAGGATTTCTAAACTTCTAGCTGGAGTTGTTATGGTTTATACATTGTGTCAACTTGAGAAGTCTAGATGCTTAACTAAGTAACTCAGCAGCTCTACATCCTGGGGTGTAGAGAACAAGCAGTTACCTTTCTAGGATAGTGTTCACTGTGTCAAGTTGAGAAGGTCAGAAGTTTAAGTGATTCAGCAGGGGGCCAGGGTCCCTAGTTTGTAACATCCTCAGCCTGTGCAAGAGGAGGGCAGGCAGATGGTGTGAGTGCTACACCCACCCCAGGGGAGTAGCCAGCATACAATAAAAGACAAATGAGGAGGGACTGGTTGATGCTTCTTCGGAGGAGCTCCAGTCTTCGCCTTCAGCTTGGACGTCATCTCCTGGCTTCTGGCACAGACTGTTCAGCTTCTGCCTGGGACTCTTCCGCCTTCATGGTAGACTCTTCAGTTTTCGTCATAGACCCATTGGCCTTCTGATACAGCCTTGCACTGGACACTGCAGTAAGCTCCAGCCCTTGGGCTGGACCCCTTCAACCTCTAGCGTGCAGACACCTTCTGCCAATCTTGAAATTTCTTATACAGTTGTATATCTTGTATTATATGTTTCTCTAGTAAACCCTGACTGATACAGGAGTATATGGAGAAATCACTTGAGAAAAGAGAACTATATATGTGAACACTCAGTGAGTAATCATCATTTTGATCCCACTACTTTGAGTGTATACCTCACCAATAACTATGGATGGTGCATTCTGTCCAGAAATCCTACTGGGGAAAGGTTATATGGAAATGTGACTTCTCTACAAACTCTCAATGAACACTTTTTGTTATCAACTTTTCTTCCATTCTCAGAGGTACATGATCCTAAATTCCTGATTTATTTACTTTTTAGAGAATGTAACATGTATCCAGTTTCTTTTTGGTTTTTCTCTTTACCAAAGAAAAGGATTGTGATTTTAGGATTTACCTTTCTTAGATATGCTTTTTCTAATGTGTAACAATTTCTTAGCTCCCAATATTGATTATTTCTTTTCCTTTTCTTTTGTCCTCTGTGGTTCTGTATAATTTAAAATAATCTTAATTGTCATTGTGGAAGTAAGTGTTTTCACTTTACCATCTCTGCCTGAATCCATTAATATGGGCTAAAATGAAGCTCAGAAAACAGGTAGTTTTTACATATTTTCAAGGATAATGGTGGAGTTAGGACTCTTATTTGCCCCATTCACAGTGACTTCACATGTATGGTTCTTTCTCATATATGTTGTTTTCTCAGTTATCACTTTTGTTTACAGTGAACCAAATGCAATTGTATTGCTCACTTGCTAGGAATGTTTAGTGGCTTATCACAGCCCTGCACATCCTGCACACATTCTATTGACTTTGTCTTTTAACCCTGCATGCAAGCAGACAAGTCTGCAAATCTCTACTTTCCAATTAGTCAAGTTAATGACACACTTTAAAGAAATCCATAAAGTCTACCTCCATTCAGTAGCTTCTGCATAACAGTCTCTTGGCCCCTTCTCCATTAAAATATTGTATTATGAGTACCGAAATGCTGACTCTGAGGAATTCCTTAGAATGACGATGGAAGGGACCTCTTTGCAATTATCAAGTGACAGGATAAACACATAAATGGCATTTTAACAGCCAAACCAACAGAGAGGACGACCCCCTTAAAGTCATTGCTTTCTATCAAGAAATCTACAGCTTTCTGAATGAGGCCCAGCTGCTGGAAGTAAAAACAAAAGAGAATGACCTGCTTATGAGTACCACTATAACAAAACAAAACAAAACAAAATCCTGCAATAAAAAGATGATTTGATATGATGAAAAACACACAAATGGAGAAATAAATTCCCCCAAAGCCAGGGAGGTATAATTCTTTCTTTGGTGTCTCAATTTGTCTTCTGTGAAATAAGGATAATACTTTCTTGTTCTCAATTCAGTATTACAATATTGCCTAAATGTGAACTAACATGAGAATATATGTGTCTGAAAGGAATTAAATTAAAAGCTGACATAGTGATGTCCACACTATGTTTAGATAGTATTGATATGAAGAATGAATCACACATTTCTAAAATTTTCTCCATGATTTGACAGCATATTTTTGTCCCTCAGTCAACACTTTTCCCATCACATAGTCTATCCAAAATGTATAGCTTCTGAAAATTGACTTTGACTTTTTATTTTGATCATCTAATTTATTTTGACAATTCACTTAATATATTTATTTACCTAACTTTTATTATACTTAACTAATGCCAGTTAAATAGTTTAATTTTTAGGCATCTTCTCATTGCATGTATATTTTCCTATTCTACAAGCATATTATACACGAAGCTAAGCCAACTAAGTAAATCTATCTCTCCTGCCATTTATTCACCATGCTGATACCTCATATCTCTTTTCATTTCTTCATCTTAATATTTGCTGCTCCCATAAAATGCTCCAGACACACAGCTAGGTGCTAGGGCAGAAAAAGCATGGCTTTAGATGAATACATCATTCATAGGGAAAGAAACTCTTGAATTCCTTCTCTATTCCATGTATTATGATCCTGTGTGCAATGGTGGGAATAAAAATCAAAGTTATCCAGGCCTCGAAGAACACCATCTCCAAGGAAGCAGAAAAATATATTCACATTAGTAATGCAATGAGATTTGCTTCAGATTGGAGGTAGTTTTATAAAACTGATGAGCACATAGAAAGAGCTTCTGTGCATTCCCAGGAGCAAATAACCTTGAGGTGAGTGCCAAGCAGCACTGTGTTAAGACTTCTAGTCAGTGTTCCTGGATGACCACAGCTGCTCTCAACCTCTGTTCCTCCGTGATAGAGGAATTTAAATCAATTATCTTCTGCCCTTAGAAATTAATGAATCACCACCTATGGTTTTCAGAAATATATAAAAACAATTTTTTTCTCTCTCTTTTTCCAGTAGCATAATGGAGAAAAAATATGCCTGCACAGAACAATCAGATATTTACCTTTATCTTAATATATATTTTGAATTACCTATTATGTGCCAGACGTTGTTCTGAATATTCTTGTAGCACTAAGAGACATAAGCTCCACAGGATAACACTGAGTTTATATCTTGATTTTAGGTATTAGTGTAAGCACGGGCATAGATTACAAACAAATGCAATCAGCAGATACTGAAAATACATTTAGATAATTTTCGAATGGTAGTATAGTCAAAAATAAAGAGGACAAGTTGAGATTGGGTGGCCAGGAAATCTGTATAGATTATGCTATATTATCACAAAAGAATTCCAGTCACTTGACACAAAAAGTCTGCGGTCTGATGGCGGACATATAAACTGGATGGTCTGTACTGTGAAGAATGGCCAATGGCAAATGGACAACCACCTCACCTCAGCCCAGAAGTAGTAAACATAACTCCCTTTTACATGCTTTGGCCAGAACTTGTCACTTGCTCTAGTTTTCATGCAGGCAAGGAGTGCAACGTGCAAGGAATAATCTGAAATACTGAAGTACATTTTTGTTTTTGCGACAGAAGACTTTCTAAGTAATGTGATGTAAACTAAGCACTAATTGACAAGTAGGAGCCACTTAAGTGATAATCAAGGTGAAGAGTATTCCAACTATAGAACATAGCTTCTGAAAAAGTCCCAAACTGAGAAAACACTAGAGACATGGTCAAAGCAAAGACAAGAGGCCAGTCTGGCAGGAGCTTGGTTGAATGATTCACAGGGGAAGATTTGGAAGATTGCAAGACTGAACACAAGATGTATGGAAAACTTAGCAATCATAATTTTTATTTGTTTGTAGCAAGTAATTTTATTTTAATTTACAGACAAGTCATGAAGCGAGGATACAGACTTTCTATTAGCCATGTTCAATTTCACATTAACATCTTATATAAATAAGGCAACTAACCCTTACTGATACATTAAATATAATTGAAATTATTCAGGTTTCTCTAAATGTATTTTTTAATGCTTCAGAATCCCATCCAAGATGTCACATTATATTCAAGAATTATACCATGATTATTTTTGACTGCAGCAATTTTGCAGATATTCCTTATTACGAATGATCTCAAAAGTTTTGAGTTGTACTCATCAGATACCCTGTAAAATACTCTACATTTTTAAGTGTATTTCTTATTATTATATTGGGTTTATTGGTATTAAGAAGATCACAGGTGAAGTGCCAGTTTTATCAAGGGTACATGTTACCAAGATGACTTCTTGTTCTTATTCTCGCTCACTTGGCTCAGTAATAACATTCAAGTTTCATCAGTGTAGTTATGTTTTTTCTCCTTTTGGTACTATACTCTTCAGAAGCATATTACTGAATACAAATATTATTCAAGGAGTGGGGTTATATTCTTCTATCTTGAGGACAAGGTATACACATAAAATGTGACATTCTTGTGCATACAAGATTTGTCTATTCTCCTGCATTTATTTATTGAATCATTTACATACAAAGTATGGCAATTTGAATACTTGTACTCTGATTTATAATGCAATGTTCCCTTTCATAGGAAGGAAGGAAGGTTTGACTATTAGTAGCTTTACTCTTTGTATTCTGTGCCTCTTTAACCTTTAGTCACTGTGAATTTTGAGAACTTCCTTAATTTTTGATGTAGAAGATGTTCAAGTCTCACTTTGGGTATTTGTTTTCCTCATTCTAATGCTAGTTATTTCTCTACAAAATGTTGGTCCTTTTATTGGAGGACAAAATTAAAAACGTGGAACTATGTTTGAAGTATGCACATGCCATAACAAGGAAGTTTATTTGTATAAACTAATATATATATAGATGCACACACACACACATATGTATATATATATATATATATATATATAATTGTGTATCTATAAGAAATGTGATTAAAATACAGAAAATGTTTGACTTTTTCAAGTATTGAAGTAAAGTCACATTGTCATTAATCCTTTTCAAAATATGACCCCTTGCTTTGAACATATTTATCACATTGTCTTTGCATCTTTCTGAAGTAGCTCTGGAAATCCTCTTTCATGAGATCTTTAATTGCACTGTTGTGGATGACTGGATGTCAATTATTTAAAACCTTTACCTTTCATGTCACTTTGACATTGAGAAAGAGTCAGAAATTGCACATTGTCAGATCCATTCAATAAAATGCATGAGGACACATCACACTATTTTTATGAGTCTGCCCTTCCATTGCATTGCACAGAGCAGCAAACATTCATTGTATTTGATCACATCTTGTAAAGACACTTATGAAGGAGACATTCCAGAAGTGCATCAGAAGATTTCAAGAAACTTGAGATAAGTAAGTGTATTTGAAATGAGGGGTGAAAATTTTGTGGGAAATTAATGGCAATGTATCTTTAAATATAATAATTTTGTTTAATTTCGGCATTTACCATTGTTAGGGTTTAGATCTATTGTGTCCCTTAAAAGCCTCTTGTGTCCAGAAGTTGATTGAATCATGGGGCTGGTAGCTCACAGCTGAATTGTTGTTTGTCAGAAGATGAGGTTCACTGAAAGTAAGACCCGGAAGGGATTATACCCCACCGTGGTTCCTCCCTTCTCTCTCTACTTCCTGACAACCTGAATGTGAGCAGCTTACTTACACCTAGGACCTTCTACCATGCTGTTTCAAGACAGCTGACCACAGAGTGAAACTTCTGAAATTGTGAACCAATATAAGCCTCTACTTAAATCGTGGATGTTGGGTATTGTGTCTCAGGAATGGGAATAGTGACCAAGACTGATTTTGCTACCTGCAAAGTGGGGCCACTGCTGTGACTATGCCTTAAAATGTGCTTCAGAACCTTTGGAACTGGTTTGTGGAAGGAGTTTGGAAAGGTTTGGGGATGCTAATTAGAGAAGCCATAGAACACTGTGCACAGAGCTTGATGGGACATCCTGGTCAGAACTCAAAAGACCAGTATGCTAATAGAAATACCTATGGTAAAGGGCCACGTTCAGAGTGTTTCAATAAGAACTTCATTGGTAGTTGTACTAGAGGTCAGTGTATAACATATAGTCTTCACTGGCAGACAGTTTGTCTACACTAGCCTATGTTCTGAGACTTTAAGGAGACTGAGATTAAATGTGGTGACTGATTAATATGGTCAAGGACATTTTCACACTGTGGCATGGGTACAACTGGCAGATTTTACACAGGTTTATACAGGAGAAGCAGTAAGAAAAACCCTTTAAAAAGTTTGGAGTTTTGCCAGAAAAGTAGCATCTGCAAATTTGGGGAGCATGGTTGCTAAAAAGATTATCATTTAAAGGAAGTCAAGTACTTTGCATCAGGATAATAGCAAAGATGGCTTGAAGGCATTCCAGGAATCAGAAAGACTTCACCATTCACTGATTCAAAGATATAAAAGAATAAAGATAAACTACTTTGAAAGTATTGAAAGGTCCCAAGGCAACCTTCTGGAGAAGGACTGCCAGTGAATACGTTCCCTGGGATTCAGTTGATAGCTCTCAGTTAACCAGGCACTCTTAGTCTGTTACGGATTAAAAACTGGTGGCCACTTTAACACCAGCTGAATTAAATCAGCATGGTGTTGAGCGTAAATGGTCCACCTGAGGAAAGTTGCCAGTATAAAAAGAAGACATGGAGAGGAAGAGTGTAGCCTTGTGTATTCTCCTAAGTGTTGCTGTTGTTTGGAGTTATTGGTTGTCTTGGAGGAGCTTGTCATGGCTGGCTTCCCTGATATGAATTTGGCCATTCTCATCAGAGGAACTCAGGACCTTGTTCCTAAGAGTGGTTGCAGTTCACATTGGGGGAGCTCTGGTCCTTAACGTTGAGCATTGCTTCCTGGTTCCAGAGGGGAATATGTGTGCTGTTTAATCTCCAAGAAAAGTTTGTCACATTAGCTTCCTGACATGTACTTGACTATTCTCATTATCACAGGAGCTCAGGACCTCATTGTTGCTGAGGATGGCTGTGGTACTTTTCAGGGAAGCCCTGGTCTTTTTTGAGTGTCACTTCTTGGGTCCAGTGTAGAACCCTCAACCTACTGGCACAGATCCTTCACCCTGCTGGCATAGACTTCCTAGCTTTAACCACTGACTTCTGGGCTTTCCCAGGGCAGATTCATAGAATAGACTTGCATGAGTCATTCTTGTGGGCTCTAGACCTCCAGCTGGACTCAAGCAGGACATTACTGTGGGATCCAGGCCCTCAGCTGGATTTTCTAGGTCTTTAGTATTGTGGACAGATTTCCTGAACTTTCTTGTATTTAACTCTGGGTGACCATCATAAAACAGTACTATAAATTATGCGTCCTGTATGTAATTGTTCCCCTTGCAACCCCTGACTATAACATAGTCTTTTGCTGCTATAGTCCAAGGGAGCCAGCCTACTGCTTGAGCTTACAGACTTTGGCATCATCCATGTGGTGCTGGTTTTATAGGCATGCAGAAGGCAAGGATTAGGCAGTTGTGCAGGCTTCCACACAAATTGCAGAAGAAGATCTGAGTGGTCAAACAGTATGCCCCTGAGAAGGCAGTACATGAATTTGTGAAAATGAAAGTGCTGTAAAGACCTCAGAATTTGGAAATGACAAACATGGATTGCTTGCTGTAAAAAGCTATAAGCAGTAAGCAGAGCCACCCAGAGACAACCATAGGGCTGCAAGCTGAAATGCTATAGGGGCCTGGCTGCACAAACCCTTTGTAGTCCATATCTCACCACAATTTTCTCCAGAATGGTGGCTAACAGGATTTTATGTTTTCTCTTTAGGGGTTTGGTCTTGCTTTAGTCACCATTCTTTTTAACATCTGTCCATTTCTTCCTTTTTGAATGGAAATGTTTATACTCTGCTATTGTATCTTGGCACTGTTCACTGTGTTTTCCATTTTTACAGGGGTACACAGCTAAGAATTTGCCTTGATTCTCAGAAGATATTTTGGACTTAAACTTGTCAGCAATGCTCTAATTGTGAACACTCTAGTGACTCTTAGGTTTGGACTAAATGTATTTTGCATAAAGAGATGAATATGAGTCTTTTGGCCAGGGGTGGAATGGTATGTTCTAGATCTGGAGTACTTCTCAAAAGTTTTACATATTTAGAAGGTAGTTGCATTATGGGAAACTTTACTTATCAGTGGATTAGGCTACTAATGATTTCATTCTTGATTTGCTGTCAGGAGTTGTGGTCTTGTCAGAGGAGGCATTTCATTGGGGTTGTATAACTAGAAGTGTGTCTCTCCCTGTTTGGCTCCTCTACTCTCTGTTTTCTGGCCAACATAATGTGAGCAGCTTTCCTCTAACAGCTTCCTTTATGCTGTTTCTTTTTGAGCTATCCAATCATGAACTTGAACTCCTGACACTGTGATCCAAAATAAACTTCTCCTCCTTTATGTTGTGGGTGTTAGGCATTGTGTCTCAGCAATAAGAAGAGTGACTAAAACAACTGTATATTTTGATCACAACTGGCATTAAGTGTAAATTCATATAGATATCCTTAGCTGCAATTATTATAGACATTGGCCTTTTGATCCTTCTCCTTAATTTCCAATTCCAGGATTTATATAGATGATTTTAGAAAGTAGATCATGACAATTAACATGTGCTAAAGAAGTGCACATTTGACTTGAAAATATGGCAGGAGAAATCTTAGTGAATTGCTGGAAATAGAGCCAAATCTGTAATAGACTGAGAATAAAACTGGGCTGGAAAAGTGAGTGATAGCGAATATGGAGAAATATGTCTAAGGTATTTACTATGAAAATGGGATAAGAGAAGAGGACACAAGAATTATGCAAGTGTCTGAAAATATATAAGGAAAAAAGTTTTTTGTTTTTGTTTTTAGCTACTTTTCTTCTCATGAATGCAGAAATTGCTTCTATTTCTTCTCAGAGGTATCCGTGTGGGTAATGATCAAGAATCCTTCCTAACCCCCTTTTAACCAGAACACTGTCTTATGCTGTAATTATAATATCTAAAATGCATTTCTAATAGTAAACCAAATGCATCACAGTATGATTTATACCTATTAGTCCTCCGATTTTGCTTTCTGAACCAACACTAAAAAGTCCAATCTTTTGATCAAGATTTTTCAATTATAAAATATTATCTTTCTGGTTAATATCATGGGATACAAAAAGGCATAAAAAGAATTCTTGGCCTCACTCTCAGTTTTGCCAAACATGCTAACTTCTTTTCATTGTCTTTTTTCCATTCTATCAATGTTTCTAAATATAACACTAAGAAAAAGACATGAACATAAAACTACATTTCAAGAATAAATGAAGTTGGAATATATGACAACAGAATCTTGATTCATAGGCTAGGAATGCTTAGTCTGCAATGTCAAACCTGCCACACTAAACGAAAGGACCAGTTTACTAAGTGTATCCTGGCCCAGTGTCTCGTATCCAGATCACATTTGATTTTCCTCACAGCTCTGTGAGGAAATCTGTTGTATATTTCTTTCAGAAAAGTAAACTGAGGCTCAAAAAATAGTTAATACATTTCCAAAATCATCAGTCACAAAACTAAGATTTGTACTTCTATCTTACAGACTTTAAAGCTTATGTCCTTTTATCATATACCATGTCCTTGCCTCTACTAACAAATGTGCTTAAGTAACTTTATCTTTATTATCTATTCAAACTGTTTTACCCTCAAAACTTCATACTATCTCAACAATCTTACTATATTTATTACTACTTCAAAGTGAATTATGAAGTAGGATTTTCATATTGAAGAGGTAATTATTGAGATGACTGTAAATACATGTTGATTGAGCAAGTTTGTGGATACACAGGTGCACCCACACATATTTTGTAATATTTTTACTTCCTTATTTTTGATTCTAATAGTCTCTGCTTCAACAGACTGTATAATGTACAATCTGATTGTTTCAGTTTTCTTCATAAAGATTTCAAATACAATAACATATAGAATATAGTCCAATTTAAAAGAATGGACCATAATTTCTCATTTTAAAGTCTCCTAAACTATCAACATCAAACTAACTTTCAGCTCATGCTACACATGTGACACCTAGTTTCTTATTATTCCTGATGGCCCTTTTGGCTCTCAACAACACATTGGCCTGTCTTGTTCATGTGTATTATGAGAGTGTTACCTCTCACATTTTCCATGTACTTTAGTACTACTTATATATCAAGTTCATATAGAGAGGTGGCTCTCTTCATTTCCTGGAGCAGAAGAAAAGCTTGGTATATGTCCATGCATTATGAACAGATACTGAATTTTCTATTTGTTGTTCTCATTGGGCACTATTCATAAGCACACAAAAATGTCTAATTTGTCCTTTATCCTTCTCATCATCAGTTGGCCTAGTTGACAATGACTAAGTGTGGCTGTCCTAGAAAACTGATATAAATATTTTATCAAAGAATGTCATGCTTTTGGTTAAAAGTAATACATATTTCTCAATACACTGTGACTTATGTGATCCAATCCCAAACCACTTCTGTGGTTTAATTTCTTCTTTCTCCCATTAGATCTCTGTTTCCAATAGAAATTATCCATTTCTAGCAACTTTATGAAGTAGTTACAGATATATTCCTGTTAGATAAAGAAACTGAAACTCAAACATAGTCATTTATTTATGGCTTTTCCATGAATGGCATACATGGAAAGGATGTGCACTCTAATTTTGTACTGGTAAGTCTAGTGCATCCTATTAGAGCTACCTTTGACACTTATCTTCACCTGCTCAAAAGAGACGGGAAAAAAACAAAAGAAATGTTATTATGTGAAAAGTGCTAGTTGACTGTAAGCTCAGTATGAGCCAATAAATTGATTTGCCTAACAGCAACATTAAAAAAAGGGAGAGAATGATAAGTTATTCTACCTTAAATCATCTACTACTTTTGAAACTGTCTTGGTTACTTTTTTCTCGTTGTTGAGACAAATACCTGACACTCAAAGTGAAGGAAGGAGAGGTTTATCTCTTACAGTTTTGGGGGTTTCAGTCCATACTTACCTGGTTCCAAGGCAGGGCAGCATGCTTGAGGGGCAGCTGTTCATGGCAGCTGCAAGCAGCAAGAGTGAATTGTGCAAAAAAAAGAAAAACTGGGCCTTCTTTCCACCCTTACATTGTATGTCAGTTCCACCCCTGGGTGGATGCAGAACTCACACTGCCAATCTCAGCATTAGACAATGAATCAATCACAAAGGTTAGATTCAGCTGCTTCCATGACTGCATGAGGCTTGCGGGGGCCACCTATGTACAAACTATAACAGAAACATTCTCTTAATTTATGTTTATTTTAGAACTGCTATGGTTAAATAACTCTCCACAAGCTTATATTAATTCTTTCTTATTAAACTTTCTGAAAAGCAAAAATTATGTATTAACACATTGTTTTGGATAAGATTCACTGATTGCTTTGAATTTAGTAGGTGTTATTTACTTATTATTATTATTTACTGAGATTATTTACTCATACATTAACCTTCTATATACAAGTTTAAAACTGAAGACTTAGATTTGGTGATATTTGAAAAATATATAATCAATAAAATTCAGATGGAGAACGGAGCATGGTGGAAAAGTTTGTAGGCTTTGTTAATTTTTGTTTTGGTTTGAACTGAGCAAATGTGTAATTTTTTTGTAGTTTATTTTATGGGTGATAATCTTTAGTTTTATTAGTAAAATAGGTTCTTTCATTTAAAAATGTATTATATGCATTTCCTATGTCATTATCTAGTCTAAAGAATCAGTTTAAAGGCTACATGAATAATATTTTTTGTATTGAAAATTGTGATAAACCTATACAGTGTTCTTGAATACTAAGGCTCATCTAATACTTTGAATTCTTATTACATTCAGTGTGAAACTTTGGCAGGTTATTTAAATTCTCAGCCTGCATTTTTCTTAATTGAACAAAAGAAGTAAAATAGTTCTACAATAAAAATTGCAAAAACCTGATAAAAGGACACAAAATATTGAGAAGCATGCTAATATTTGCAAATAAGAAGAGGCAAAGTTTTAAGTTCTCCATAACACACAATATGATCTACACAGTCAATGGAATCCTTCTCAAAATACTAAATACATTTTCATATAACAGAAGGACAATTATTAAAAATTTATGGAAACACAACAATCCCTGGATAGATAAATCCATCTTGTGCAAAAAGAATAAGGCAGGAGATATTACACTACCTGACTGCAAAATTTTTGTAAACTTGGAATAATCTAAATGCCATGGTATTGATATAAAAACAGACTAGTATACTAATGGAACAGAATAGAGAACCTAGAAGTAATCCATGTTTCAATGGACAGCTAATTTTTTTTTTTTTTTTGCGGCACCAGGGATTGAACTCACGACCTTGCGCTTGCTGGGCAGGCGCTTAGACTGCTGAGCTAAATCCCCAGCCCTGGACAGCTAATTTTTTACAATCCATGTAGTAATGGAAGGAAATACAGCATGGCGTAGTATTCTAGTTTCTCATTAAAGTTTCAATACATTCACATATGAGTCCAGGTGTAGAATACTATAGTTTGGGTCAGAATGTCCCCTAACTATCTATGTATTAAAGGCTTAGTAATCAGTTTGGCATTATTGGGTGATGATGGACCTTTATGTGGTAGAGTTTAGTGAGACATTTTAGGTAATTGGAGCATGTTCTTAATGGGTCTTGTGGTACGGTGGTCTCGTCCTGTTTTAGGTTTTATTTAAATATCCTAACTATGAAGTGGATCACTACATTGTAACTTACTCCCCACCATGGCCTGCTGTCTTTCAAGGTCCAAGAAGCAATGGGGCTGCTATGACTTGTATCTAGATATTCCCCCAAAACCTGATATGGTCATGGGTGGGTCTTATTGGAAGTGGTTGGATCTAGGTTGTGTGCTTCTAGGATCAAGGATGTGATGCTGGGATTGATTCACTGGTACTAGGATTAAGGATGTGAGTGATGTCTGCCCTAAGGACAGGTAGCCTGGATAAGGTATAAGGGACAGAAAGAGATGCTGTGCTTGTTGCTCATCACTCACCCCTTGTTGCTTGCTATGAACCATCTCTACTCTGTGATGCCCCTCTTCCATGTCATCCTCGCTTAGAGTCAGCCAACTATGAACTAAAACCTCTCCAAACTGATTGGGAATAAACCTGTTTTCCTTAAAGTTTGAATGTTGAGTAGTTTGCTTCAGTAATGAGAAAAGTAACTAAAAAAGCGTTAACCAATGACAGATTAGTAACTGCAAAACTGTGAATCAAAATAAACCTGGTATCTTTCTTTAATTTGATTATCTCAGTGTTTGTTATTGTAATGGAAAGCTGACTAAAATAGTGAGTTTCATTAGGTTATTCAGAATAAGCAAAATGACTTTAGATAAATTACTTTAGCTCTCTAGACTTCTGGCTTTCAAGCTTTAATACTTCTTATCAAAGAAGTATTCCCTATCAAAAATACAGATGGAAGGAATGGCAAAGGATTTTGCATTATGCATGTTAGCTATTATGAGAAGGAACTGTCTGCAGAACAAAGTTGAGGAGAGGAAGCCTGAGAAACAATGGTGGGTATGATTATCAATGGTTTTCATGAACTCAGGTCTGAATAGGTAAATACAGGATACGCAGGGAGTGGATATTCCTGTGAGTTCATGCTTCAGAAATGGTGCTGCTGAAGCAGTTGTTTCATTTTTCAGTTTATTGAAAATTTCAGTATTGTACATGAAATTTCAACATCAGTGGTCACATGAATCCTCTAGTGATTAAAAAATGCCCTTCCACATTCTTTATGATGCTTGCTTTGCCACCAGTGAATGCAGGATACTAATATATTCAGATTCTGCTTCTAATTGTATCCAACCCTACCTAACCCCAGGGATAGCCTTTGCCATACTAGGGAACGCAGTTATGAAACTGGGTTCACGCCTATGTAATTCATGGATAAAAGAAAGAAAATCTTCACTTAAAATGAAGAATATTGAGTGCAAAATACAGAGAAAAGTAGAGAACACATTTTAAAAGTGGACTTTTACTTCTTTCTATCCTTCAAATTAAATAACTTTTTTATTATTTTCCCATAGTGAAAGCAAAGTCTAAACTTCTCCACTTTCTATTCATTTCCTAATGAGATTTAGTTTTATAGCATCACATAAAAAAAAGCAAATGAGAACTTATCATCCAATAGAAGCAACTATTACAATATAAAGTCATATACTCTTAATTACAACCAATAATGATAACTAGTAAAAAAGAATTGTGACAAGATGAACTGTCTCCTGATTAAATAGGATGATTAGAGGTTTAAATTGTCCTTTTTTTAAGTAAACAGACTACTTTTGTAATTGTGTCATGAATGTACAATAAGAGCCCAGGATAATTTTTTGCTGCTTTTACTCAGTGGAAAATTTCTCTGGACATCAACTATTATGCACAGTTTTCAAATAGATTGTTCTAAAATATTTCTTATTTTAGTTTATAATTATGTACTCTTAAGAAGTCCTTAGAGATTCAAGACTTTTGTTCTGGCTTATGACTAATCCAATTAAAGAGTGAAATAAATGGAAAAGACACAGTTAACAGGTATAAAACATATAGATAAAAATAGTGTATAAAAATGTAATGTACAGTTTTAATTGCCCCTACATAATACCAATTATTTCAATGCAATTTACGACAGAAATCTAATAAGTAAAACAGAATATTTCAGTTAGCCCATTAATGCATAAAGTTGCATAAATTATTATTCAATTACTGGTTGTAAAAAGATAACTTTTAGTGATGCCAACAGGGGCTAAATAGCTCTATCAAAAAAAGATTTAGCACAAGTAATAATTATATAGTGTAATTATATCTAATTTTGATGTTATATTTTCCATGTCTTTCTGTACTATTCTGCTCTTCTAACTTATCAAGCACGCTGTACTTGATTCATATACACCTTAGAAAAATTTATCCACATATTAGCATCTTAATTTCTTACTATGACAGTGAAATACATCATGGTGCTTATTTTTTCTGTGCTTATTATTTACCTGTTTATCTGACAGTACAAATGGTACTGGCAATACTCATTTGCACAAGAGTGAAACTAGACCCCAATGATCTCACACCAAGTAAAAATAAAAATGGATCAAACTTTAAACAGGAATTTTAAAACTACTGAAAGAAAACTTATGGAAAAGCACTTGAAGCTATAGTTTGAATAGAAACCAACAGCACAGGAAAGTATATCAAAAATCAATACAGCAAATGAAACAACCAAAAGAGTGAAGGGACAACTTACGGAACAGAAAAAAAAATGGTGCCAGCTACTCGTCAACTAATATCTAGAATGTATAAGTAGTTCTTTTTTAAAAAACCCAAACTTTCCAAAAGTAAAAGAACACATAAATGAAACACACCTCTCAAAAGAAGTACAAATGTCAAATAAGTACATGAAGAAAAGATGCTTAGCATCTTTGTCCATTAGAGAAGTACAAATTAAAACAACACCAAGATTCCATCTTACTCCAGAAAGAATGTTCATCATAACAAACTAAAAAAGAAAAATAAGTAAACAAATGCTGGTGAGGTTATTAGGAAAAAGGAAATGTTCTAAACTGTTGATGGAAAGATAAACTTTTATAAGTACTGTGAAAAACAATAAAAAGTAGAAAATCCATTTGATCCAAATGTACCACTTCAGGTATCTTCCTCAAAGAATTCAAGACATCACATTACAGTGATGCAAGTATACACATGTTTATAGGAATACAGTTACAGCTCACAATAACTAAATCTTGGAAACAGTTTATATGGCCATCAAAAAATGAATACATTAAAAATGTATTAAATATACATGATGGAATACTATTCATCAAATATTGTATGACTTTCCTTAAATTAGAAATGCAAAGTATGAATGATTTAAAGAGTAAAGTTAAAGATAGATAAGAAGAAACAGGATGGTACACCTTTTGGAGACAAGAAAGGGATCTAGTGATGGAGAAGGAGGAGACAGAAAGGAGAGAAGAGGGCCGTAAAATGGACTAAGATCCAGTATGTATATGTGGTATCATGGTTTGGATCTGTAATGCCCACCACACACAAAAACTCTCATTTTAGAAGGTGGGTGGATATAGGGACATTATATTCTTTGGTAGATTCATCCAGTGTTGTGTTCAGCAGCTGAGCATGCTGTTGGGATGGGGGGAGGGGTTCCTGGTTGAAAAATGTACAC
>RJWT010024393.1:0-16488 GCA_004365215.1 Cuniculus paca | reverse complement strand
ATTAAGAGCATATCAGTACTTTAGGTAAGAAGTCACTGCAAAAGACAGATAGCAAAATTATTTTATCACTACATCAATAAAATATTTGATATTGTAGTTCCTTTTACAAATTTATAAGTAAATAACTCAAGCCTTAGTTTTCTTTCCACATACCTTCAGCGGTTTTCTGTATTGAGATACAATTCAGAGTGGTAAAATGAATATTTTCATTAACAGACACACATATATGTAGCCTCTGTATACCATATAAAACAGAGACATAGAGTATAAATTTAAAATATATTTAGGAATTAATGTTTCAATACTCTTTCTCACTTAGCAATAATATAAGTATTTAATGAATACTCATTAATTAACTCAATTTAGTGTCAGTCCAAGATTTTAAATTACTTAACGATATTGGAAATTATCTTCAATCTATGTGCTATAAAACATAATTACTGTTAAAATAAACTTTGTCAAAATAATGATTCAATCTGGTTAACCACAAATTTATATTTTACATAATCTTAAACATTAAATAGAAGCAATAGTACATCATTAAACCAGTGACCATGTGTAAATGGAGGAGGAAAATAGCAAAGTAGAATAAAATCTACACAATGCAATTGCTCGGGACTAGGTTCTTAATGCTAAATGTAGAGAAAGCCACATGCCCTGCATAAGCTGAAGAGCTGCAACTGACAGTCAGTAGAGAATGCATTGCAAGTGGCTTCCTTCCAGGTAAAAGAAGAACTGAAATATCTCCATGTATCAGTCAGGGAAACACAAGTAAGGTTCTCTATGCTTGGAAAAGTCCCTCTTTGAATAATCAAATAATAATAAATAACCAGAACTCATTGGTTAAGTAAATATGTGGAGTCTCTAAGCTAAAATCATCTGGGCCTAGTCACTAAAACACCTTTAGCGAGTGTCATAGTCAGGTTTTACAAGGGAATAGATTTAATACAGGAGTGTCTTAGTTACTTTTCTCATTGTTGAGACAAAATACCTGACATCCGAGGTTAAAGGAGGAAAGGTTTATTTGCCTCACAGTTTGTAGAGGTTTCAGTCCATAATCAGCTGGCTTCAGGCAGGATATCACGGCAGATAGGCGTAGCAAAAGAAAAACAATTCATAGTTGGCAGAAGGTAGCAAACTAATGAGGGACAATCATAGCTGTTTCTATCCCTCATTTCTTATCCATGTTGCTTAGAGTGGGCAGCACTCATACCCTTAATTATAGTGCCCTTGATCCTAGCATTGTACCTTGAATCAACTCCAGCTTCACACACTTGAGATCCTGCCACCTCTGAAAAAGTCCCTTGAGGTTTGGGGGGGGCATCTAAGCACAAGCCATAGTAAGGACGTATAAATTTATAAGATTATCTTACAATATTTGCCCAAAAAGTCAAATGCAAAAGAATTCAAGAGACCTATCCACATTATAGAGACCTTAAGAACCAATCTGAGAGCCTGAATCCTATGGCAATGTCCTACATGAGTCCATCTGAAGGTCTACAGCCCATGGCAAAGTCTCATTCTATCTGCAGTAGAAAGGCTCAAGGCCAGTAGTGGAGGCTAGAAAGTCTGTGGCACAAGGCCATGGGATCTGCACTGGAGCCAGGAAGTGACACTCAAGACAAAGGCAAAGACCAGAACTCCCCCCCAAAAACAGCAGCCATCCCCATAGAGATCCCAAGCTCCTCCTCCAGCAAGAACAGCTGAGATCATAACAGGAAAACCAGTTGCAATAAAGCTTCTCCTGGGAAACCAGCAATGTGCATTTTCCTCTTCCATTTTCTCTCTTTTTATGCTATTTTGACAATCCTCAGGTAGATCTTCTGCTCCCAGAAGAACAATGACTCCGTTCAACTGGGTGTGCCCCATTCAAGTTGACCACTAGTTAGTCCACCACAGTGCTGGTAGAAGCGAATATAGACTTTTGCAACAAAATACTGAAAAAGAGCTTATAAAATGTTTTAAATAGAAAAGGAAATTTGTACCATGAAAAGTGAAATTAGCAAACACAAGAAGACTTTAGTGTAATAAAAAAATGTGAAATAGACTATAAAATATACTTTAAATTTTTAAAAAGCCAGATGAAGAAGCCTGAACTGTAATAAAACAATAGGCTATTACAAAAACAAGATTTGGATATAAAAATGGCAAAAAGAATTAAAAGTAATTGAACACTTAAGAGTTCATAAATGGTTGAAATAACCTGTTCACACACCTGATGTATTGGGAAACAGATATGAAGAAACACTCAGATTATACTGCAATAAGATTTATTAATCTGTTTTAATTTTTATCAGTACACATTTGCAGTACATAGTGATTATGTTATTGTGGAAGTTGGTACATGCACCTAACACATCTTAATTTCTTCTTATTTCCCCTTTCTTTCTCCTCCCTCCACCTCTTGGTCCCTTTCCCATTTGCAGAATATCTAGCTCCCTATTTCCTAATATTGATCCTTTTTTTCTCTTTAAATTATTTTTACTTTAGGTTTCTCACATAAGAGTGTAGGGAACCAGTCAGACTGCTTCAAAGCTCAGGAGATTCTAAGGACACCTAATGACATGACCCTGCTTGTCTAGCACAGGTACACAGTGGGATGCAATTATGTAACCATGATTTAGCACAGGTAAACATCCATGTTCTGGTTTCAGCACTATGTAAGAATGTAAATATGAGATAACAACCTGTATAAGAATTATACAATAAAGACACAGGTGGCTCTTGCTCTGGCTCTGGCTCTTGTGCTCTTGTGCTATGCTCTGCTCCATGCTGCCAGCTGTTGTTTCTGATATCTTGCACACTTGCATTCTTTCAACCTGGGGACCTCAACCTTGAAAATTTCCTTTGGGACCCCTGAGTGGGTTGACAAAGAGAAAAATGATAGATGTTATGTCTAGAACATGCAATTCAAAACAAAGGAAGCTTTAATGGCCAATAAATGTAAGAAAAGATGCCTGAGTTAGTAGCAATCAGGAAAATGCAAATTAAAATAAAAATAGCACTTGAAATCTATTTCATTAGAAAGTTAAAAAAATATTTTATAACATGAAACTTTAATGAGAATATGGAGAAATCAGAATTCTAAACATGACTCATTGGCATATACATCAATACAAGAATTTTAGAAAATAACTTGGCAACATCAAGTAACACAGTTAAAGATTATTATCATTTTGCCATTTAACATATAACAAGTATTTTAGAGAAAATTTGGCATAAGTCTACAAAGATATTTTGTTACAGCATATTGGAGATAGTAAAAAAGAATCAGCAACCTCTTTCTAAATTTGTGAGGATAGGATAAAGCAGTTGTAGCATGTCTTATTCTAGTATTCATTTGAGCCATTCACCAACAGTTTTTAGACCTCCACTTTTTGGGCATATAGTGGGGATGTAATTCCTCATCTACTTGAAGTTTTATGTGACCCTGTGACTTGCTTTCCTCTCAAAGAAAGGAGAACAGAGGTGATGGTTGTCATTTTTACATAGAAGCTTTGAAAGGAGTGTAGAATTTGCCACAACCCTTTTGTACTGCAAAAGGCCACAGAAATATAGCAAACTGAAGGCTGTAGTTTTCTAGGTTCTTGAAGGATTATCTGAGCAAAGCCATCTTGTTGACTTGTGATGGACTTGTGCATGTAACACAACTGAACTGTCACTCCCAAAGGGTATCTTTAATTTCCAAAGATCCATTTGAGAAGATAAGCAGATATATTGGAAGATCATTAAGGTTATGGTTAAGAACAGAGAAGTTTGAAGAACCGTGAAGAACCAGAACCCCACCCGTGTCCCAGGATTTGGGTAAGAACCATCACGAACCACATTCCAAGCAAAAGGGGTTGCAAGGAGAACAATTACAAGCAGGACACATAATTTATAGTATTATCTATAATGGTCACCCAAGGAGTCAAATACAAAGAATCTGTGCAGGAAATCTGTTCACAACACTAAAGACCTAGAAAATCCAGTCGAGGGTCTGGATCCCATGGCAATAACTTGCATGAGTTCAGCTGAAAACCTAGAGTCCACGACAATGACCCATGCAAGTCTATTCCACGGACCTGTGCTAGGAAGGCCAGAAGGTCAGCAGTGGAAGCTAGAAAGCCTATGCCAGCAGGGTGAAGGATCCATGCCAGCAGGGTGAAGGATCTGTGCCAGCAGGTCAAGGGTTCTGTGCTGGAGCCAAGAAGTAATGCTCAGTATAAGGACCAGGGCTCCCCCAAAAAGTACCACAGCCATCCGCAGCAACAATGAGGTCCCAAGCTCCTCCGGTGATGAGAACAGCTGAGTGCATATCAAGAAGACATCATGACAAGCTTCTCCTGGAGATTAAATAGCACACATCTTCCCCTCCAAATCCAGGAAGCGATGCTCAAATAAGGACCAAAGCTCCCCCAAAGTGAACCGCAGCCATCCTCAGCAACAAGGTCCCAAGCTCCTTCACGATAATAGCTGAGTTCATATCAGGGGAGCCAGCATGACAAGCTCCTCTGGGAGAACCAACAGCTCCAAAAACAACACCACTTAGGAGAACCCGCGATGCCAGGCTTCCTCTCCAGGTCTCCTTTTCCTGCTGGCAACAGTCCTCAGGTGGGCCATCCACGCTCACACTGTGCTGATTCAGTTCAGCTGGTGTTTAAGTTGACCACCAGTTACCTGTCCACTACACCAGCCTTCACAGGGCTGGAAGCCCCATTTTAAAATAACTGAATCTCAGATGCAGTGATTGCTTGCATCTCCAATCAGCCACCACACACCCCATAGAATCTGAGGCGAAGAAAGTATATTCTAGCTTTAAATTATCTCTATAAAGAATATAAAATTTGTCAAACTTGGTGAATGGCACTAGTTTAAAAATGACCCAAGCAAAAAGGAAACAGTACTTTCGTTTAAAAGCCAAAAGCTTCAGCTTCCACTCAGAACCAATCTCTGCAGAACTCAACTTGCAGCCCCTCAAGGCCCTGAAGCAGCTGTCATGACACCAGTGCAGACTGCACCCCGGCCTCTGGAGAACCCGACAGTCACCTAGTAAGAATTGCACTGTAGCAATGATAGGAATGAACCACTGTCCAGCCTCAGTTTCTGTTTATAATTCTGACAAGGAAAACATTGCTGAATGGTCAGCACAAATCTGAATGGCTCCAAGAGTTCTCACCTCGTTCTCAGACACCACAAAACATGAACAGAGCTTCTGAAATGGGTACCCACAGGAGTGAAGAAAAACAGAAATAGCTCTGAGTCTTAGGAATACTATGTCAAGAGAAGGAAAGAAATTAAAAACATCTTGAAAAATTTTGATTGGCTTAAAAGTATTTAAATTTTGGCTTGTAAAATATTTTTCAATAATCAGCTTACGACTGATTAAATTAACAACTATAATCTTAGCTTATGATACAACCTGTATATCTGAGACCAGAGATATATCTAAAAACAAGATACACTGTGAGTCTATGCTTTATAGCTAAGTTTATAAAATTAACACTAAGACTAATATATTCAAAGTAACTAATAGGTGTTTTATGCTATATGCTTTTAGACCTTAGACAGATAAAACAAGAAAAATTTAGCTTCACTTTAAATTTGGTTCTGCCATTTAAAACTTGATCTACATCTATTGGCTTTAATTAAATAAACATGTTGTTATTGTATAAATGAGTTACACTTATGTATTGGGTAATAAGTCTGTTTATGGTCATAAACACCATTTTCTAAATTTACAAGAGCTCTGAAGATATCTTTTAATTCTCGTCACTATAGTTACACACTAAAGGAGTCTGAATGCTGCCTTAAGAGCAAAAACTAAGTAAATGTGTACAAAGACCTCTATATAGCTGTGCAACTATTTATTGAAAACATCATGGTATATAAAATGTATTAATGTTTCCTAAGCATACAGGTCTTCAAAGATGCAAAACTTTCAAAAAATCTTATCACACTGATGACTTCCAGGATAAAGTTTCTTATGTCAAGAGAACCATCTTATATCAGACACAAACATTTGCCTCCCCTTGTTTTCCACCTACTTGTGATGAAATGGATATGCCCATCCAATATGAGACAGCTAGCCAGATGACGCAGATATATTTTTAGGCTTATGCTTGCATGATTGTTATGCAATTGTGTTATAACAGAGATACCTAAACACCATGTGATCCAGACAATGTAATTCTAATGATTAGAGATCAGGCATTAATAATCTATAAAGTACATCTATGAACAACTATATTCTACTTAAATGTCACTCTGGTAACAAAATGATTAAAAGATAACAAATTTAGATACAGATTTCTTTATGTCATTTGATATTTTGTAATTAGATAAAGTTACCTTACTAAAAAGTTGTTTTATACTAAAATGGAGATTTAAATGTTTCAGAAATAACAGCAAAACTTTTCTAATATAACAATGTCATCATGATCGTCATACTAAAACTGTTGTTTTCCTTGATCTCAAGTCTTCTGTTCAACTTTATAGTTGTTAACAACAAAATTCCACATCTAAGATAACCATAGTTGGTAAAAAAAAATAAGTAAACAAATATAGTTCTCTAGTTATACTTTATATTTCAAAGTACGTACTATCTAGATAAGATAGTTCACCCTACTGCTCCTATTGCAGTACTGCTGTAACTGATCTCCTGAGTTTTCAACAACTGACGTTTGGAGATAAAAGCCAAAAAGATAACTGGGCTAACCAATATTTTGGCTTTGGTCCTCTAAAGTCAACAAGGACCCAAGACATGATGTTACCTTTCTACAAGAAGCTACAACTCTGGTGAGTCACTCGACTTCCTGACTAGGGAGATTGTTGGATTCTCAGAAAAAAGAGTCAACCAGTGTGCATTGTGCTCAAAGTGGGGATCACCAAAGAAAGAAACATCTCCCATGCTTTCAGGAAGCCACGTGGTCAAAGAAGACTCTGGCTCATCCTGGAAGATGACACTCACAGAGGAGCTAAGAGGTTCTGTACATGGTTCAAAAAGTAACCCCTGAACGACCTTAGCTGATTTTGATATATATGGGGAAAAGGTAATTTTGATCAACACAGATCTCACTTTAACTTGTCTTAAATACCCAGCAGAAAAGTATAACCAAAAGATGTGTAAAAGAATGTTAACAATACAGGCTAGACAGAAATGGGGCTCTGATCACTACCCTGGCTCCTGATGGCAGTCTCCTGCTACATCTGTCATTAACCACTGTCATGGTTCAAAAAGGCTGGAAAGTCACAGTAACAGCTATATGAATTCAACAAAAGTCTTTAAATGCCATAGCTAAAATTGTCTTTCAAATCCACGGAGCTCTCCATCTTCTTATAGCTGTAACTAGAGGAATTTGTGCACTAATAAAATTTGTTGTCTTTAGATTAATAATTCACATCAGGTGAAAACTATCTTGATAAGAGAAACACCAGACTTACAGAAAACGTCCATAAAAAGGTAGGTCTAGGAATCAGCTAGTTATAATCCCTATTCTAATCTCTTAAAAATAGTGTCTAATCTTAGTTCCTTCCCCAATTTGTCTCTTTATTCTGGTTCTTATGTTTGACCATGCATTCTTAAACTTTTGGCAAAATTTGTTTCTTCTCACCTAGAGACTGTTAAATTACAAAAGGTTATACTCTGAAGAGAGTCCATAAATGCTAAATCCTAGCATGACTTCTATCCAAGTCCCCTTAGATTAGCTTTCTGGAGAAAGTTGCTGACTGTCTTTTCCCTTACATCTACCCCTTTCAACACGAAGCAGCTGGATTTAGTCTTCACCTGTTTTCCCTTAACAGAAATTAAGGTTACTTCTCCAGAGGGGAGAAATGTAGAAAATAGTTTGTATAGTTAGCTTATAAGTAAGGCAACTGGCTGTTGAAAAGGCCTGAGACAGAGTAGGGTGACCAGCCATATTGATAAAAATGAAGAATAGGCAGTGAATTGATTTTGGGCAAAGAATGAATTTCTTCTGGTGAAGTGGAATGCAGTCTAACCTCTACTAAAGGGAGGTGCAATCACTCCCTACTAAATTCCTGAACTTTGAGAAGTTTATGGTGCAAATTAACCAGTTACTTCTGAGATCCCAGTTTCTTGAAAACCCTAGAAGTCAAAAATCTGGGTTAAAAGCCTGAGTTCCAGTTGGTCACTTTAAATGCATATTGCCACTGGTGATAGGTGACCACTAAATAACTGAGCAATTTCTGTGCTCTGTTTATCTATAATTAACACTATATTGGGGGTTATGCAGCCATCCTACATGGGACTCCTCCTGGAAATTCAGGAACTAGTCTCCTCATTTCCAAGAAAAACTCTCCTAAAACCTCAAAAAAATCTAATTGGTTATGAAATTGGCCAAGTAGTCCAGAATTCTTCTGTGTAAGGAGTTTATCTTTAAACAGTGGAAACTCACAGATAACTTTTAGCATGAGAAAATCCAGCATTCTGAAGAAAGGAGGCATTTTCTTAGCAGAATTGCTGAAGGTTTTTCTTCCATCTCTGCTGCTGTCTCTCTACTAGCCATTGGGTTGGAAGATCTTTACTGAGAGGCAACTGACAATCTCCACCAGCACATTTTTTTGATGAAGAATGAACTCTATTCTCACAGTGGGAATTGAGATTTGAGCTTGTGATGCAGCTAACTGAAGAGATATGCCCATACTTGAGTAGCTGCACCACTGGGGTTTATTTATTCTGTAAGTGCTGTGTTTCTAATTTAGTTAAACAAAAGAATAGACACGAAAATCAGGCTGACCCATAATTACACCTATGGGATCAATTAATAAGCATGTTGGGCTGATTAATATCTACTGTAACAATTTGGGAATAAATTTTCTTTGGATATTAGCTATGTCTCTCTGCTATAAATAATTTTAAGATGCTGTATGTGATATTTATGAAGTTTTCTGTAATCAGCTCAGTTTAAATTGTTTGTATTTACAAAGAATGAACCAAACTTGACATTAAAATCACTAAAGATGTGATGGTGGGGAGATAATAAAAACTCAGAAGCAGCAGCAAGAATACGAGACCACTTCCCAAGGGACCCTGCAGAGTCAGTGGTTGGTGAATGAGGTGATCCTCAGCTGTGCTCTGGCACCGACACACAGAACAGAAGAAAGCAGGTGAGGCTACCACTTTATTTCAAATGGTTCCAGGAGAACCCCAGCAGCAGAACAGTCCTGAGTCACTTCACTGCCAATGGCCCAGAGTGGAATGAAGGAAGAGCCGTCCAGTCACAGTAGACTCCCAGTAGTTGGAAAGAAGACTGGAGGGAACTTTCCTGAGAGGTAGGAACTGGGAACACCCAGATTCTACTCCTGTGACTATCAAAAGCCAGTCTTAACTCTACATACAAAGGACTAGAAGCATCCTGGTCTGTAACTACCAGAGTGGCCTTGGCCCAGTGGCACAAACAGGCAAGCAGTCTTGGTCTATAGTGAGATAGACCCTATGATCAGTGTAAAGAGGAGTTAGTGGTGTATAACAGAAGAAGTTGTGCAAGGTCCAGAAGGAGCCAACTGCACACAGGTCTGGGAACAGCACCAGGCTTTCTGTACCTGAGGGCACCAAAGCAACAGGGAGAGTACTGTAAAGACAATCTTGGTAAGAAGTGGACAACTAGAATACTGTCAGCGGAAGACCAGTCCCAGGCCCCATATCCAGAGGCCAAGGTCAGCCCCATACCCAGCACAAATCATACTGCAAACATGGTAGAGTTACACAGCACATTTCTGGGGTTCATCTCAAACACTACCATAAGACTGTGGACACCAGAGAAATTTATTATTTTTCATTTTCTTGGTTGTTTGACTGGTTTTCCTTTTACTGTCTGGTTAGGGCTGTCAGTCTGTCTGGTTGTTTGTTTTACTGTTTAGGCTATCTTTATGTTTGTTTTGTTCTATTCATCTTCTTTCTCTCTTCCCTCAACTTTCTCTATTGATTTTATATTTTCATGTGAGGGAACATTGTCCCTTCTCTTTCTGGTTTGCTTCAATATTCTCCACTTTCTCTTTCATTCTTTCCCTTCACTGGTTTCCCAAAACTTAGGTGATCATCCTTTGCCCTTCAATCTTGCTTCTACTATGTTTCTCCTCATTCATCAATCTGTTTTGTCCCCTATCACTCTTAAATCCCCCCACACACCATCAAAATGAAAGACATGCTCAATGAAACTGTAGTAGACACAGACAAAAAAATAGAGGAGCTTAGGGAAATGATGGAAACCATGAACATCTGACATAGGAAGGAAATGGAATCCATTAAACAGATTCAAACAGATAGCCAAGAGATTAACAATTCCATTGAAATTCTATGCAACAAATTCAAGAAGATAAGGATAGACTATCAGATCTAGAGGGCAAGATTGCTGCTAGTGACCACAAAAGGAAAGATACCTTAAAAATAGCAAGTGATCATGAAAAATCCAACAGCTGAAAGATGAAGCAAAGAACAGCATAAAATTGATCAAAGTTAATGAGAAAGTCAGAGATAGTGCAAGTGACATTAAAAAAAATCTCTTCGCAGAAGTAATGAAAGAACACTTCCAAAACGTGGATAAAGAATTTGTATACAAATAAATATGGCATATAGAACTCCAAATAGTCATAACAAAAATAAATCTACAACAAAGCATATAATGATCAAGATTCCAGAAATTCAGTGCAAGACAGAATATTAAAAGCAGAGAAAAGAAACAAATCACCTATAAAGGAAAACCCATCAGAATCACAGCAGACTTCTTAACACAAATCCTCAAGTCAAGGAGAGCTTTGAGTGAAGTATTTCAAGCCCTAAAAGGAAACAATCTCCAACCCAGGTTGATGTACCCTGCAAAACTATCTTTCAAAATCAATGGAGAAATATGATACTTCCATGACAAAGAACAACTGAAGAAATTCATAACAACCAAACCCAGCTCTCCAAAATCCTCTGAAGGATATTTTAGAAAGAGATAATGAAGACCACAGTTCAAGAACACCAATAGAAAGAAGCTACCAGGCAGGGCAAATAATTAAACAAAAGCTAAAAACACAGCACTGACAGCAGGAAAATGTGTGAAGGATTAGCCAATACATTTCAGGTATAACCATCAATGTAAATGATATCAATTCACCAATCAAAGAAGCAGACTGGCAGAATGAATCAATAAACAAGATCCAACAATATGCTGCATACAAGAAACACATTTAACTCAAAAAGAAATTTATAGATGGAATATCAAAGGATGGAAAAGAGTACTCCATTCAACAAGAACCCAGAAAAAAGCTGGGGTAGTTATTCTCTTTGAAGACAATGTGAACTTCAAGCCCAGACTGATCAAAAAAGACAAAGAAGGTCACTATGTACTTGTTAAGGGAAAACTCCAAGAAGAAGAAATAATAATAATAATAAATATATATATCTCCACTGCACCCAACTTTATAAACAAATATTAATAGACATGAAAAATCAAGTAAGCAATTGTAATGGAGGACCCTAAGACATCACTGTCACAGAGAGATCAACTAGACAAAAAAGAAAATATCAAAACTAAGCCAAAGCCATGAACAAATGAACTTAGTAGATGTCTACAGAGTGTTCCACCCCACAGCACCAGAATACACATTCTTCTCAGCTGCATATGGCATATTCTCTGAAACAGATCACATATTAGCCCATAGAACATGCTTAAATAAATGCAATGAAATTGAAAATATACCATGCATATTATTAGTGTATTGAAAATGGAAATCAATGGCAAAAGAAACCACAAAAACTACACAAACATTTGGAAATTAAATAACACTTTCCTGAAGAAGGTGGGTCACAGATGAAATTAAAGAAGAAATTAAACAGTATCTACAATTAAATGATAATGCAGATACAACATACCAGACTTATGGGATGCAAAGAAAAAAATCCTAAGAGGGAAATTCATAGCAGTGAAGTCTCATATAAGAATAATGAAAGGGAAAGAAAGTGCTCAGGAGGAAAGAACAACTTGGAGGGGAAAGGCAAGAAGGAAGAAGAGAAAAGATTATGTGTATATAGGTATGCATATATATGTATGTATGTATGTGTATATATATATGACAGATAGCTATACTGCTGGTCTCTGTTGGTTCATCCAAAAGAGCAGTTTGTGCTTTCATTGTTTGATTGTTTTGTCGTTTTTTTCATGCCTGGATCTTGTAACCTGGACAACTACTTCTAAGATAATAATATGCAATGTATTGATTAATGTTGATTTCCTGCTGATTTTTTGAAATTCTGCATCATTTCTATACTTTTTTCTCTTTTGCTTTTTAAAAATAAAATATATATATATAAAAGAAAATAGAAAGAGCTCAAATAAACAACATAATGTTAAACCTCATACTTCTAGAAAAAGAAAAACAAATCAAACACAAAACTCATATGAGGGAGGCAATTATAAAGAGCAGAAATGAATGCAATTAAGACTAAGAAAACAATACAAAGAACCAATGAGTTGGTTCTTAGAAAGAGTAAATTAAATCGATAAACTCTTACCAAAAAGAGGAAAGAAAGGACTCAAATTCATGCAACCAAGAATGAAAAGGGTGAAATTACAGTGGACCTGTGGAAATCCAGATGATCAATACCTATTTTGAGAGTCTGTACTCTAATAACACAAAAAACACAGAAGAAATGGACAGATTCCAAGATGCATATGAATTGCCAGGACTGAATAAAGAAGATAAAAATATTTTCATTAATCCAATATCAGTCAGTGAGACTAAAAATATAATTAAAAACTTACCAACAAAGAAAAGCCCAGGTCCTGATGGCTTCACTGCTACATTCTACGTGAGAAATACTACAAAGAATCAACACCTGGGGTCTTAATCTATTAAATAGCTTTTACACAACAAAAGAAATTACCAATCAAGTGAAAAGACAACCCACAGAGTGGGAAAAAACTATAGCCCATTATATCTCAGACACTGAACTTTTATCTAGAACATATAAAGAGACGAAAGAATTAAAGATCCCAATTTAAAGACCTAATCCAGAAATGAGTATCTTAGATGAATACACACTTCTCAGATGAAGAAATGCAAACACCAAATAAACATGTGAAAAAATGTTAAATATCACTGATAATTTGAGAAATGCAACTTAAAACAATGCTGAGATTCCATTTCACTCCAAAAGGAATGGCTATTGTCAAGAAATCAACCAATAACAAATACTGGCAGGCCTGTGGGGAAAAAAGAACACTTCTCCACTGTTGGTGGAAGTGTAAATTAGTGCAAACATTGTGGAAATCGTTGTGGAGATTCCTCCAAAAACTAGGATTAGAGGTCCCATTTGACCCAGCTATTGCCCTTCTGGGTATCTTCCTGAAAAAATTAAAAACATCATACGACAGTGATATATGCACACATATGTTTACAGCAGTATGGTTTATAATAGTTAAATTTTGGGAACAACCCAAAAGCCCATCTACTGAGGAATGGACAATGAAGATTTTTTGTAATACATTGGACTACTACTCAGACATTAAGAAGGATAAACTTGAGACATTCAGGCAAATGGATACAACATTGAGTTCATATTCTTGCATTTATTTCTTTAAGTGAAATAAATTGGACACTTGTGTAAATATCCCATTGTTTTCCTGGTGTGAGAAACTGAAAGGACCAAAATGTACAATAGATGCTGTAAAATAGGACAAAATCATTGAAAAGGAAAGAGGAAGTAGGGAGGGGAGAAGAGGAAAGGAAAGGCAGAGAAAAAGCACGATAAAATGGAAACTAACTTTGCAAAAAAGGAGGGGAAGAGGGGTTGAAGGGAGGGGAGGGACTGGAAATGAAAGAGGAATCAAGATATATCATACACAGGTACAAATTCGCTATGATGAATATGATCATTATGTATCTCTAAATTGCACCAATAAACTTAATTTAAAAAAGTGAAGAAGGCAGTTGAATAGACAAAGAAAATGTGGTATATATTCACGATAGAATTTTGTTCAGCCTAAGGAAGGATGAACTCATGTCATTTGTAGGAAAATGACTGAATCTCCAGACCATAATATGAAGTGAAATAAATCAGACACAGAAGATTAGATGTCACATAGTTTTTCTTGTGCGAGAAACACAAATTATAAATAAATTAAAAAATAATATAAGACAGAGATGGTAGAAAATAGGGAGACAGAATTTTATAGATGAGAAAGGAATCAGAAGAAAGGAGAAAGAGAAAAGGGGATTGAAAAAGATCAAGATTATATATATATATATATATATATATATATATCATACAAATGTAGTTGTTATGTTCCCCAAACATATGCCAATAAAATCACTAGTTTGTTTATAAGAGTTTGCTTGTAAATCTATTCCACACTATAATAGAAAACAATTATGCATTTAATTTTTTAAAATGCATGTTGTCTAGTAAAGATTGCATTTACCGTGTATTAGTCCCCTTCCCATTTGGACTAAAATACTCAACATCCACAATTTAAAGGGGGAAAGACTTATTTTGGTTCGTGGTCTTCAGAAGGTTCAGTCCACCATTAGCTGACTCCAAGACAGAAGGAGCATGGTGGAAGGGCCTGAAGGGAAGACAGAAGCTCATCCAATGGCAGCCAGGAAGCAGAGAGGGAAGGGAGCTGCCACAGCAAGAATATTCTTCCTGCACACACCCTCAGGGGCCAGCTCCAGCTTCAGCTAGTGAACTCATGAATGGATGAATCTGCTGATGAGTACAGTGCCTCCATGTGCCAATCATCTTCCAAACACATGAGACTTTAGGGGGAGCATTAGATCTGAACCTTAACACTATAATAAAGGCAGCTATAAACTCCACTGTGCAATTCCTACCCTAAACCATTCTTGCTTTTGCCGTGTAAGGGCTTCAACCTTGACTGTTTAGGTAATCACCTTGAAATGATCATTTTTCCCACAAAGACACCTACTCAATCTACTTTATTCTTCATCACTCTGAATTGCTGGATTTAACCTTATCCTTTGTGTTCAGCCTTGGTGTGCTCTTAAAATCAGCTTTGTTCTAAGCAAATCTGTGTCTGATTTAAAAGACTGAAGATATAAAAAAAAAAATCTTTGCCAAATCCCTTAGAAAAATAAACTCAAAAGGTTGAACAGTCAACAGCAACAGAGAACAGAAAATTGAGAGGCTGTGTTTGTCATACACGTACTTTAAAATTATTTGAATAATTATTAAAGTGCATAAGAAAAAATGGGACAGTTGGGTAGCTAATTGGAAATCTTGAAAAGGACAACTCTGGACCTAAAATGTGCCCCAATTAAAATAAATACTCAAAGGCGAAATTAAATAGGTTCATAACCACTGAAGAGTCAATTAATTGGAAACAAATTCGAGTAAAATATCCACCTATACCTCAAAGAATCAAAAAGACTGAAAGCAGAAAAAAAGTCTAAGAAAATACAGAAACTTTTTAATGCCTAATATATAGGTAATTGAAAATACAGAAAAGAGAATAAAAATGAAACAAATGAACTACTTGATGAGACAGCGAATGAGAACTTTTGAAAATTATTAAAAACACGGATTAAATAGCACTATGATATTCAATCAAGATAGGTGTAGTATACATACAACATTTTATATTAAAGTAAAGCTGAAACTCAAAGGAGAAATCCTAAAAATAGAAAGAAAAGGAAGGTGATAACCTTCAAAGGAGCTAGCTAATATGAATGGGACATAGGTCAGTGAGAAGATCTAATAAAGAGGATCTTTGGGGAAACTAAAGTTGTATATTGTAACCCTGACAACACAAGTTGCAATGTTTCTAATCTGGGACCCTCCAAAAGCATCCACACAGACATAAACACACACACAGAATGCATTTCCCTTTAGGAATCCCAGAAAGTGTCTCTACTTTGCCCTTCAGCTTTTGAAATAGGACATAATAATAAGGAAAATCACCCTTGGTTTCTGCTATTAAATAAATAGCATTGAAAAATTATCCCAAATTTTTGTGAAGTATCAACTGCTACTTACACAAAACTTACAAAGTTGATTCACCTAAATAAAACAGTCAGTAAAAGTACAATAAAACTTAATTTCTTTTTTGTTTTATTCTAGAGATCAGAAACAGCAGAGTTCAAGTTTTCCATGTAGAGAAGCTGATCTTGGTCTGGACTCTTAGCCTAAAAAATAATGATGCTGGAGGCCTTATAAGAAAAACATGGGGCCAGAAGACACACCATGCGTTTGCTCCCTTTTTTCTCCATGTGATGGCCTGTACCGCTATGAGATTCTGCCAGGAAGAAGGCCATCACCAAATGCTGTCCCTTGACCTTGCATCTCTAGAACCATGAGCCAAAAAACAAAAACAAAAACAGAAAACCGTCTTTCAGTTTACACAATCTGTGGTATTGCGTTATTAGCAAAAGACAATGGACTAAGACTATCTTCAAAATGTAGCACAAGAAAGATATCTTTGGAAAGTCTAGTGAATTTAAAGGTAACAGCAAGGACCTGTCAAGCTTATGAACATGGTATTACAA